>VDFB02283643.1:0-20760 GCA_007258455.2 Sequoia sempervirens | reverse complement strand
GCCATGTGATCTGCGTCACTATTTTGTTCTCAGGGAATGGTCTAGATGTTGAAGGCTTCAAAACCCTCAACTAGGTCCTAGACTTGGTGCCAATAGGTCCTCATGTAGACATTCTTTGTCACAAAAAATCCCTAGACTTGGTTGACCACCAATTCAAAATCTCCAAACACCATTAGTTGCTTGATTCCCATCCACTCTGAAAGGCTTAAACCTTGTACTAATCCTTCGTATTCAGCTTCATTGTTCAAGCAAGCAAACTAGAAGCGAAAAGACCTCAGTTTTTTTTTTTTTTTTCCGGGACACTTGCATCTTGCTCCATGAAAGTGCAACGTTCATAGTTTTGGTGCTTGGCCACCTTCAAATCCTTTGGAAACCTTTGGGAGAACTTGATCTTCATCATAGATGACATAGGTACCAAATCTAGTAGCATGGTAGTTTCTGAAAGGGTTGTTGTCCATATATTCACTCAACAGAGCATCCTCTTGATCATTCCAGTCTCCGGTCACATTTTCATCTTCTAGTAACTTAGCACAATACATTTCTTGCTTGGTGATAGAGGTATGCGTGGCTTCAAAATTGATCATGGCTTCATTGGCTACATGTTCTGAGTGTAAAGCTTTAGATTCTATCTTCATTTTTGCACCATACTTGGTTTTGAGGATCAAATGTGACCAATCCAGGGATAGGTATCCATCTACCTTTGAAGTAAATTCTCAGGATAGACAGAGGCTGAACATGGGAGGAACATCTATGATCATAGTGTCTTGCAGCACAGTGATACTAGGGCAAGCAAATAGAGTTAAAGGGAGTTCCTTGATAAAACCTATGGTTTTGAATCTATTCCCATCAAGCTACATCACTCCCCTTTTTATGGGTTCATAGGTGAGTCCTAAAGCTTTAGCTATTTGTTTAGGCATAACTGTGGTGCTAGCACCAGAATCCATCATGGCATTGTGTAATAACTTATTCCCTATAGTGAGATTTAAGAAGAATGGTTGGGGCTTTGGCTTATCTCTAACTTCAATAGGGGCTTCTGTTGTGCTATTCGTAAGAAATTTTGTAGGAGATGGTTGATCAACAACCTTTGCTTTGGGAAACTGCTCCGTCGATGTTGCGCTGACCTCTTTTTGGAGAGCCTTCTGTACTAGCATCTTCTACTCTAGGATGGATAGAATATCCCACAAAGACACATTAGCGAATGATTTCTTCAATTGTTCCACCACATTGAAAGGTGGCGAACTCAGAGGTTTCTGCTCCTTTGCTCTTGTTATAATAATTTCCTTCTATGACTGATATTGCGGTGGCACTGTGGAGGTGCTAGGTATCTGATCATAAGCACTTTTAGGTTGCGGACTGGTTAGCTATGAAACAACTGATTCACTGGTAAATATCCTCTTTGAGCAAGTGTTGTAGTCAGATTGTACTTGCAGTGTTTTAGATGCGAATGTATCATTGGAAAATACTACTTCTTCTTCCATCCATGAAAAGAGTGTGGTCGGGGGTGATGTCTTCTTGCTCTAGTGACATCCCTTGCATCTGCATGGTGAGTACCACATTGTCCATTTGCAAAGAGGTATACACGTAGCTTCCTGGGGTTGATGTTGTAGGTTGGCTGTGTTGCTCTGCCACCTTTTGTTGTAAGTTTCCACACAGGAAATTGCAGGGCATATGTGCATCATTGCAAGGGAAGCACTAGGGGTTGGTATCATGCTAAATTATTTTGACCCATGGACAACTCTCTGCTCGAGCTTAAGCTAGTGCTTTGTAACAAAGTGGGTATCGATACCATTCGACCTATTTGCACCTATGGATTCATCTAAGCACCTCCTTGGAACTAATTTTGTTGGTAAGAGGATCTTCCACCTTGATAATTTTGGTAGGAACACTTCAGAGGTGTGGCCTGGTTGTGCTTGAGGGTAGTTATGTCATTTTCCATGCTTCGCAACAATTCCTTGAGGTTGCTTGTTTCATCCTTAGAAGAGTTGGAGGTAGAGGCAACACTTTGTGGTGATGTCGTATATGTGTACATTGATTTGGGAGATGCAGGCACACTAGTTGATGTGACTTCCTAGGCAGACATCAATATTTCAAGAAATATCGACATGATGGGCCAAGGCAACAATTTTCTAACATCTATCAAATTATTCTCCACCTTAATAGTGACATTGTAAGCACCTAGCAGAGTGGTCCCTCCCAAAGACTAGATCACCATGGAGATGTTGAGAGTGATAGAATTTAGGTAGAATATGAATGCCCACTCAGGAGGAGGGCGAATAGCAACCTGGATCCTTTGCCAGTTTGTGTGGAGTTGGGAATTGAAGTCCATCATAGCTTCTTGAGGGGCTCACTTTATGGTAGATAGTTGATAATACAATGAGGAGTGATCCCCATCATTTGAAAATATCTTATAGAACGGGTCTCCAAGCTCATCCCAGGTACATATAGTGTTAGGTGGTAAGATTCAGTAACAATCTAGTACTCTGCCTCAAAAAGAAGCTATGAGGAGCCTGAGCTCTACATTCTGAGCGGTGATTCCATGCACCAGGAATACGTTTGCCACATCTTGTAGATGTTTTGCGGGTGTTCTTGAGCCATCTCCAATAAACTTGGGTGTAGCCTTCAAAGACGAGGTTGAGATAGTAGCCCATCCAACAGGTGCTACTGGCACTATGAGGGTACTTCCGGCGTCCCATGGCACATAATTCCTATTGGTGCCTGGTACCACCACTAGGAACAGTGAGAACAACTTAAGAGAGGCCTTTTCAATGCTAGCATTTGTTTGTGGCCTGGACATAGACCAGGAGGTGCACACTTTTCAATTAGGGATGGGTTTCCAATTTCGCAAGCAACATGATTTCTTCTGGTGTGATTTCGTAGACTACCTCGTGGAATAAATGGTAGGGAAAATAAAGAATTACCCAGAGCAATAGAAGTTCAGGTTCCTCTCTTTTCTTTCCCATATGTTTTTACATCAAAACCCTAATTTCTTCAACAAGTATGTGGGTTATCTATTTTTGATGACAAGGGTAGAAGAAATCCAGTATCCACATGGACACCTCTCCTCTCCACAACATTTGACTACTATGCATTTTCAGATTTCTTTCTAACTCTGATTTTGCAAGATTTGTAAGGACAAGATGGCATGGGAATGGTTCGAATCAACACAGATCAAACAAGATATATGCAGGTCTTTACTCCCGCATGTGAATGGTTCTTCGGCATGGATTTCACAATCATCTAGATGTGAGGTTTCATTGAACAAGCATTCTGACTCCTGGCTTGCGTCACAGATAGAGTGCTAGCTCTTGAAATGTACCAAAAGGCATGCATTATCAATTATAACTTTTTTTGGAGGGACCACCCAGAGGAAGGGATGGCTCTAGTTACCCATAAGTTTCAAAATGGTGACCTTGGCAAAGAGGCTGACACACCCACTATTGCAAGATAAGCTAACTCATTTAGGGTTGGTTTTGATATGTAATAGATGGTAGTATAATCCTTTTAATGATCTTCCACATGCCACGAGGGTTACTCACACTCCTCGACCCTACTGGGAAAAGAGGCGTAACCTGTAGGAAGATCAGGATGAGTATTTGGTTGAGCTGGTGCATATTCCCACAAAGGATAATAGGGAGCCATGGCATAAGTTCTACTTCATTGTGGGGGTGACTGATGAGAATATCAATATGGGGACCAACATGTACAACAAGTTACGGTATATAGAGCAATGGACTGTAGAGAAAATGAGAGCCTTCTGGATATATCGCTAGGAAACAAAGTAGCTTGAAGCCCCTTATGGAAGCTTAAAAGTTGATGAAGAGTTTCAAAAATGGTGGGATGATGGACACCCAACCTCTGACTCAAGTGTTGGAGGGAATGACAGCCCGGGAGATGAATCTGAACAACAAGGAGAAGAAGAAGCGGTGACCCCAACGTCTTCTGCTCAGCAAGCGAAAAGCTCTACAAGGAGACCCTCCTACAGAGCTTCAAATGTGCGATTCAATGTTTTGAGGGCCTCACAGTCACTCACTTGGGCTACTAAATTAACAAGAGTATCACATGAGCAATTGATAGAGACTGTTGAGGTTAGAGAAACCTCGCCTGCAAAGTGACAGTGCAAAAAAAACTATTGTCGGAGAAGGTTCACATGAACCCTCTACAAGCCAAGTGCTAGAAGCCAGCTGGGAGCCCGAGAAGGATGTGGAACCCACAATGAGCCAAGAGCCACCATCGACTAGTCAACAGGTAACATTGGCTCTTTCTTTTCTTGCTTCTCAGTCTTTGGTATCCTCCACTATCTCCGCAATTCCCCCAACCATGAGTGTTGGCCCTTCTTTTCCCGCCTTTGATACAATGGTTGCAGGAGGTTTCTCCTAGTCTGCACGGGCGAATCCATTTTACTTTACTCCTCCATGAACTCTTACACCAACTGTTGTTGTTCAGTCCTTTTTTGCCTCACTTTCTGAAAGCTTACCTGCTGTTGGATGTTGCTACTATCATTGTGGATCCTCCCTTTTTATCACTGCAAGTGGAATCTACAATGACTACTCCCTCGCTACTGTGACCAATGAGTTCTCTTTCCGGTTCACGAATGGAACCTTGGAAAATGACAAACCCTTCTATTGGTTTGCAAACCGAGCTTTGGCATGTGCCTCATTTCTCCCTGCAGACCGTCACTCTTCAGAAGAAGAAACTGCCTGCGCCTATTAAACTTACCTACCATATGCCCTACCTCTCAGAGCTCCTTTCACAGGTGGGCTAGTCCTATCACCAACCCATTTTATTGCACAAAATGATGCTACAATGGAGAAACATGCTAGTAGAATTCAAAAGTGAAAAGCCAAGGACAATCGCAAGCTGGTAGAACCAAAGGTGCATACTATCTATGATGAGACTCAACAGATGCTAAAATTTGCAACCATGTACCTAACCATGACAAAGAAACAAGGAGAGATGCATCCAGAAGATTATGATCTATATGCCATGGAGACTAACATGAAGGTAGCTCATCTACAGGATAAAGTTGAGCTCATGGAGGAAACACAATGAGTGTTCACCTCTAATTTCATTAAAACTGGCCACAAGCTGAAGAAGATGGATGAGCAGTTGAAATAATTGAAAGAAAGAGCTAGTTTCTTGGAGAAAAAGGGAGAAATCCCTAGGAATGGATGTTGTACACTTGATAGGGAGAGCACTAATAGAAAAGGTAGAGAAGAATAGACTTTAGGAGGAACTTTCAAAGGTTCAATCCATCAACCCCGCTGAAAGAAACAAGCTACGTGCTAAGATTCAAGAGTACCAGAGCCAATTAACTCTGGTGGAACAAAATCTACAGTTGAGGAATGAAGAGTTTGAACTATGCCACATTCAACATGAGTAGGGGATGAAGGAGAAAGATGAGGTGCTAGATTAGCAGTGATCTCAGTATGAGCAAAAGTTGTAGGAGAAAGATGCTGAATTTGAGGACCAAAAGGCCCAGTTAGAGAAAGAGGAGACAAATTCCTATATTGATAGAGAATTGGTGAACCATGCCTAGGATGAGGAATACTAGTGTAAAGAAATGAGTAGCTTCAGGGAGCAACTGGCATCCACGAAGAGGAAAAATGTGGAATTGACAGAAGCCATTAACTCAAAGGACACATAGATCACCTCTCTGAAGAGCTCTCTCGAAGCCTCTTCTACGTAGCCCAATCTCATCCCATTGGCCTGACAGATATATATTTCTTATTGGGAAAAGGTTAAACCCTTTTGCTTGACATTGCAACCAACGCTTCAATTCTTCTCAAAAGCAACCAGATTGAGCCAAGAGGTCCTCCGGACAATTGAGCAATTCCCATGGTTCATCTTAGAGACAATTCTGGAAGCAAAGAGTCTGCTCACCAATCTATATTCAGTCTCTGATGAAGACCTAGCCAAGACAGGGATCAAAGATTAGAATGCTATTGCTCAGATGGAAAACAAGTTCATCCATTGTCACTCGGCCTTGTAGCAGACTAAGGCGGCCACAACTAACTTGGACCAGAAAATAGATGGCATGCAAGAAAATTTCTCCCAGTTGAATGGGATGGGTCTACCATCTCCATTTTTTGAAGATGGGTCAATAGCCACGACCGAATAGATTGAAAAAAGAATTGAAGAGGAGTGATACCCAAGCACTTTCTATAATTTTAGCCATCCTCCTACTATAGCAAACATTGAAAGGGTCATCCATCATCTTGTGTAGCTACTATTCCATTGTGAAGACAGGGTGGGTTTTCTTGATACGCTGCCTCATAAAGAAAGGATTGACCTAGCTGGAGCACATGAGAATCTGTGCAAAGTAGAGAGACCATCCGAAGATGACTGGCTGCCTCTACAGGTGGCCCTTTCCAAGCTCTAATTTCATCCCCAATGGATGGCACTCTCGTCTGTGAACCAATAATTTTAGGTTCTCTGTTCCTCAAGCGAAATGCCCCTGATAGTCACCAAAAGCTGTGAATAAATATTCATCGAGCTCCTTGCGAACTTTATTTTGTTAAAGTATCAGCCTGAACATGGCATTAAAGGTCATTCAACCCCTTTTTTGAGAAATGCCACTGCCTCGCCACGTGTCTGCTCTACACTCCTTGAAGGATCTCTTCCCTTCGCATTTCAAAATGGCCCCGCAATGCTACCATGTGTCCGCTCCACACACATTTGAAAGCCACTTCCCTTTGTTTTTGAGTTGAACTTCGTCTGCATGCCACATGGATTCATCTTCACATATTTTAGTAGGCCCCATAGTTGGTACTAGGAATAAGGAAGGTTACATGTGTCTCCTTGGTGCAAGTTTTCAATGGAAAAGGAAAAAGATGAGCATGGGCTACACAGTGTCAACATGTGTCTATTCAGCGGGTGCTTCTTGTAAACGATGGATGGGAAAGTTAGGGACTGTGACATCTTTCCGTGTGTCATAACTACTTTAGTAGGGTAGCGACACTTGTCTAATGAGACTTCATCAGGACCACTACCATCATTTGCAGGGGATTCCCCTGAACTTGGCATGACCAGATGATTTGGTTGAGATCTTTCTATTGCAACGACTGGGAAGGATCTTTGATTCTTCATCATTGTCAAGTATTATCAATATTTTTTGTTACTGCTTGCCAAGGCAGTGGGAGCATTCAACTATATATACTCCTTTGTTTCAGAGGAGGGGTTCCAGGATTTTTCAGAAAGAACATAGATTAGGAAAAGACACCAAGCCTTTGTTATTGTTTTTAATTATTGCAAAAAGACTCACAGATTGTGCCAATCAATCAACCTTTCTGCTCTTTTTATAATATTTGATTAACTTTAGACTGTGTTGCTATTATTGGATGAATCATTCACAAATTTTTTATAAATTGAATGCAAGTTTGTTGTCCTAGATCATGTCATATGAATCTTCTTGTCAGTAAATATGTGTGCAAAGTTATTTTATGTCAATGAATGAATTATTTATACTTTAATCTTTGGTTTATGTTTTTCTGGGACATTGCAAATTACTGATCAGGCCCTTATATCTATGATTTATCGTGCCTATTATCTACGTTTTGGTGCATCACCTTAGGTTAGATTTTATTTTTATATATTTGCTTCCTTTTCCCATTTCAAACCCCCATTCATAGAAGAAGCTGACTTCTTTAATAATCCAGAGGTCACTCAGTTTAGTGCAATAAGTCCCCCATAAACTGAGTTTCCGACAAAGGGCTGTTACCTTGCCAACATTATCTTCTCGGAATCAAGGGTTAACCCCTCTCATTCTTCTATCTTCTCCTCGTACTAACATGGTATCATGATATTCACAAAAAATCTACCTACGTCCATCCTGCATTCATAAAATGTTAGCATACCCATCCTTCATACTCATACATATCATCATAATAAGAAACATGATCCATTTATTGCATCATCATCTAAGGTGTTTGGGATAATATAGATTTGTTATTCTAAGCATCTTAGTCCATCTCATTTAACATTTGCATTATCATTTAAGTTGTTTAGCATAATATAGTTTTTCTACTCTAAGCATCTTAAAATCCATACATCACATTCATAAACACATATAGAAATGCATCCATATGTATCCTACATCATCATATACCATATAGAAAAGATACTAAAAAAGAAGGGTAAAACATACATCACATGTGCATCCATTTCATACATCCATAACATCATATACGTCGAATCATAAAGCATAAAACATTATATCATAGTCATAAATCACCTCCATACATATCATATGCATCCATACATCCATAATGCATGAAATAAAAGAACATCACATCATATAATGCCACATCAAAGCCATCTCATATATATAAAAAAAAATGAATTTCATGATACAATCAAAATCAAGTGTGTAATATAAAAAATAATATACAAGAGGCTAACCAAAACTCAACTAATGAATGTATATACATCATATAATCAAGATGTACATCCAAAAGTGTCTATCAGTACTATAAACCAGAGCTCCCCTGGCTCAAACGATCACTGCAGTGAGATCCCGAGGTTTGCCTACTACCTGATGGTCCTTCACAGGACCTGCTAGGTGCTACCTGGCTCATATGTGAGAAATCTGTCTATTGTCACTCCTGAGGGCATACTTACTAGTATAGCATCTTGTAATAAGCAACCACTTGCATGGATATCTCATACATATGTGCGGGGACCATCGGCTGTGCTGCAGCTTCTAACTGCTACCAATGCCTTATCTCCTATGCCAAGCCAAGGTCGGAATCCTATCACATTTACCACTCCTATACTACCTCCTATTTGGCCTGGTCCCTCTCCTGAGTCAACACTTATATCTGTGATGTAGCCTGTTGCAACTGCCTTGTCAATAACGACACCTATGCTTATAGGGCTACTATTTATGCATCACGTGGGTTGGGACCTGGAAGTGGCTGCTGTGGTGCCCTCTGGTCCACTAGATGAACTAATGAAACATGTCCATCGTTCCCATCATGCCCCCTTGGTGGCCCCTGTTGTGGCTATTGTTGAACCTGGCTAATTTGAGGCCTTCTCACTCATTTCCTACTTGTTGTGGGAATAATCGATAGTGTTAGTCTAATCGGGGTGTGTTTCTACCAGTATGCATCATATGCTTGTGTGGTCCTTGCATCCATGGGCCCATAAAAGTATACCCACGACTGCATCATGAGCTACCTAAACTCATCGATTGCTACCTAGGGCTCAATATGCTATCCCCAGGTTGTCTCTCATGATCTCCTAGGGAAAATGGCTCTATAGGCATCATCGGGTGCATCCCGCATCTCTCCAAACTGATGAGATACCCTATCAGGAAGATAACACTCTATCATCAAATAGTCTCGGCCTTACATGTATCTGGTTTGGTGATAGTAAAATAGATTCTCATCATCATCATGTGATTTATTGGAGTGGATCCAAGGCCTCCACCTAAAGGCTATCATCTCATCAATGAACCACCTCTAGTGTGGGATACCTGTGATGCCTGCGTAATGAAGGGTAGTCATTCCCCCATATCTGTACATTGTGGGGTCATTGCGATCTGTCTATACAATTGCTATAGTAGGCTGCAAAACCACTATGTGCTCATAAGCCCAAATGTGGAGCAATGTCACTCCAACTCCAATGTTGAGAGCCCCACAATATGCCACCTAGTGCATGTCATGATATAATGGGGCAAGGACCATTGGACCCTAGGCAAAAATTGTCATCTCCTCCATCATGTAGGACCAAACTATGCCCCATCCAACGCTACAACCCATCACTCGTCTATCTAGAATGAGGGCTCTTGAAATCAATGCACCAACAAACAAATTCAAATATGGGGCAATCCCCTTGTACAAGTGTAGGTCAATATGCCCACTATCTGTAATGTACTCATCCACTCCTAGGACTTGGAACATAGCAACACCACTGGCCTCAACATCGTAAATGATCTACTCGCCATGTATGGGGATCCAAAGGATCCGTCATACGTCCTCTAATGTAATCATGGTCTCTCTAGTTGGTAGGTGGAATGGTGAAGTCTCACTCCACCATCGCTCCACAAGGGCTATCAACATGGCTAGGTGTGTGTAGATGGTTGACATCTATGCTACATGACCAAACCCAATCACACCAAGGAAAAATAGTACATCATCTATTAGGTGCCTTGCTCAATATAGTATCCAAAATTTGTGCTCCTTTGAATGGAGTGGATGAAGGACCTACACTCAAAATGTGCATGACATCAAAATTTTACCAAAATGATGCAAATTCAAAAAATTAGAAACCCTAAATTGCAAATGCAGTCAATACTAACAAAATCGACACTCTACATTTTGCAAAAGCGATGCCATATTCAAAGGTGGTGCCATATCGCAAAGGTGAATCGACATCCTTGTGCGGTACTCTAAGAACCTAGGATTTCACAACACTTCACCACAAAGGTGAATCAAAATTTTCCTATGGCGATCCACCCCTCTTGGGTCACATGACACTTTATCGCAAAGGCAAGTTGGCATTGCAAATGTGACCTTGGACCCTAACTATGTCGCCCGTCGCTATAGTATAAAGGTGGCACTACATGGAAAAAAGTGACAGTGATGCTAACATATGTGTCACGAACCCTATTTTCAATAATTAATTTATAATCTAATATTACTATTTAAAAGTTTGTTGACCAAACTTTGTTTCATGTGCGTGACAAGAAAATACTCTTGATAGAGAGAGTATCATTGAGGAGGGGGTGTCTAGTTGTTGTAAGCAACCGTAGTGAAAGAACTATACACACACACACTTAGATGACATTTAGTTTCCTTGTCTTTGCATTAATTAATTAAATTGAGTGTTAGTAAATATTAGAATAGTCCTTAGAAAATAAAGTAGTTTAATTTATTTTATAAAGTGATTTTTATTTAAAATATATATGTGAAGGAAGAATAATTAGGATTATTTATTTATTATTTTTGAAGATAATTATGATGAAAAGTTAATTAATAAATCATGTTATTTTTATTAGATAAATATGAGAAAAATATTGGAAAAAGAAAGTAAGATTTAGAAGACAAAACAATGAGATAGAAAGATTGAAAAATAGAAAAAGGGACTTAAAATTTAGAAATAAAACACAAAAAAACAACAAAATAAAAATAGAAAATAAAAGAAAAAGAAGAAAATAAAAGAAAATAATAAAAGAGGTTAAACCCTCATTCTTTCAAGACACACAAGAATTATTCACAAACATTCAATCTGAAAAAAATAGAGATAGAAGAATTGGGAATTTGGCAAAGTGGAAAGAAGAATGGTGAAGAGGAAAAGAAGATAAAAAAAGAGATTCATCGATTAGACAATGTTTAAATAGGAAAGGAAGAGAAGAAATTCTTGGAGCATTGTCAAAGATCTTCATATTTATAGGTTCTTGTTTGTTTACTAGCTGCACCATTAAATAACTTGTTAATTTTTAGAAATTATGTGAATGATTTGTAGATTTGAGTTTGAATGTGCATAATAACCTCTTAAATCATCAATTCCATGAATTATTGTGTCGTAATTAAAGGATTTCTATAGATATATTTCAAAAACTATGAATAAATATGCATACATATGCATCTATTTTCCAATATATGAATATATGTGCATATTTATGCCATTCACATGGCTGTTCAAACCAATGATTAAAACAAAGTTAATGCTTTCATGTTGATTCAAAACAATTGAGACCAAAAATTCTACCTATTATTATATTTTAAACACATTCACTGTTGAAACATTCTTCAATACTACTGTAGCATGTATATGCACTTCTATAGAATGCATATACACCATTGTGGCACATATTTATGCTGCTATTCATACATTTATATCACTACTACAACATATATACAATAGCTTCAAACTTTGTATTGCTGTTATAATCATTCATATTGTTGTTTTTGCTTACTACATCACTGTTCCAACCTATCATACTGCTGTTTAAACTCATTAGATCACTATTCTAGCCTTATGCACTGCTATTTCAAGCTTTCCTGCTACTGTCCCAACTTTATACTCTGTTATTTCATCATCTATGTTTCTGATATAAACTTATGAGACAAATTTGAGTGCAAATTGACAGTGAATTGATAAAGGACAACACAAATAAAATTGGATTTAAGAGAGTAGAAAACATTGACTCTCATTTTTATACAAGAAATCATACTTGGAAACCTTCATTGGGAAAACATTACTAAAACTTGGCATTTTAACTTACGAAATCAAACCTAATAAATCATTGTATGAATGTTAAAGGATGAAAATAATCATTCATTTATCTTATGCATTAATTAGATGAATAAAGGAATTTACGTGAAAGTAAACATGCATTAAATTGATAGAAAGAATTTGACTTATTTTTTCCTTTTGAATCAAAGAGAAGTGATTGAATTTCTTTGAAAGAAGTTGTTTTCCTTGCAATTAATATATGTTGAAATCTAATGTAGGAGCATCTAGTGGTGCAGGGCAATCTTGCATCACCCAAAATTTTTTTTTCTTTATTTTCCGTAGTTGTTTTGAGTCCCATGATGACACTAAAGGGGTATAAGACTGTCAAGCATCAAAAATAACAATAAATAAGTACTTAATATTTTTAGTAAGTAAGCCAAAACGGGCTTGTATGGACATGAAATTTTACCCCAAGGAGTAGAGCTAAAAAAATTTTCCAGTCATGAAAGAATCACCTCAATACCCTGCATGATTTGGGAGAAATTAAAGTTTTCGTCCTGAGAAATTTCTCCAATGCAGCTTCAAATTCAGATATAAAACTTTGGAGGCCCTGAAATAGCTCAAAAATGGCCAAATCGACCTACAGTGGGCTCATGTGTCGTAGAGCTCATCGAGATATTTTTGACAATATGTAATAATAGCGAATCAGACACCCAAATCAAAAGTTATGGCCCCACAAAGTTAGTCCTCTGAAAAGTGAATTTCATAAAAAAAATTCTTCCTAGGCCAGAAATCAAATGGTGAGAGTTCTAGCGCCAAAATAAAAGGGGAAATTTGAACTTTCTAGAACATTCTAGGGTGGTTATTGGGGGAAATGAAAAGGGTTAAGTGGGGGTTGTAGAAGGTGGCCCTGATAGTGCAGATTGTGGCTCCAAAGAGTAGATTTTCTTTTCTGAGTTGATTTTGTTGTAATGAATCAAGCCCATGGCTGTAGCATGTAAGTTTTGAAACTTTAATTTGATTATCCAAAAATAATTAAAATTAGGTTGTTTTTCTATCTCGCATTTTCTGTGTTGGTATATATTGTTGTGATTTTTTGTAGGTTTTGGGCAGTGTGGCCCTCATCAAGTGGTATAATAGCAAGAGTTCTTGAGACTATAACAAAGCACTGAATGCGAGGTAGTTGCAATAGGACCTGTAAGTGTGGGTTGAATTCAAGATACCTCCAAGACGTGCCCAGTATAGCAGAGGTGGAGGTCAGGGTGGAGGAGGTCCACCTAGAGATGAAATTAGTGCCCTTAGAAGGAAATTAGAAACCTTGCAACAAGAGGTTTGAAGAAGAGATGTGCAACGAGACAAAGATGAGAGTGAAAATGAAACAAAAGAGGAAATGGAAGAGGAAGAGCGGGATCCAATCGATCCTGGAGAAAGAATATTGCTGCAAGCAATCTCAAGCATTGTGAAGAGACATAAAATGGAGGTTTCAACTTTTAGTGGAAATCTAAATCCTAAGGAATTAATTGATTGGATCAATGACATGGAGGAATTTTTTGAGTTTGAGGAAATTGAAGATCCTCACAGAGTGATGTTTGCAAAGATAAAATTGAAAGGGCATGCTAGTTTATGGTGGAAAGAAGTCCAGTTAGAAAGAGGAAGACAAGGGAAAGATAAAATTTTGAGATGGGACATAATGGTGTCAAAATTGAAGAAACAATTTATTCCAGTCGATTATGAATTGGATTTGCTCAAGAAGATGTAGAGCTTGAGGCAAGGAACAAGGATAGTGAAAGAATACATAGAGGAATTTCACAAGGTCTTGATTCAGATAGGACATTTTGAGGTGAATAAGGAGAAATTTCTTGTTATATTAACGGGTTGAAGCCAAGCATATAGGAAGAATTGGCACTGGTAAGAATGACCACCACTAAAGACACTTATCAGTCTTCTCTAAAGGTTTAAGAAAGGTTGAACAAGAGGTTTGAGAACAAACAACAAGGTGGAGGTCATGGAGGAAAGAACGGTGGACGGTCATATGGAGGTCGAAATGAAGATCAAAAGAAGGGTGAAGGCTCAGTAGAAGCCAAAACCAGAAAGGAGATAACACATACCATCCTTGTGATCAGAATAATGGAGACCAAAGAGGAAGGAGAAGATCTGGATGAGGACCGGGAAGAGGAGGATTTCATGGAACCTATTTCCAATGTGGAGAAGAAGCACATAGAGCCTATGAATGTCATCAAAATCAAGGAAGGAAACATAGAAGACCTGAGGGTAATGCACAAGTTGTACATGTAGATGAAGATGTTGAGTCTTCACATTCTGAGGATGCAGAAAGAGGAGAGGTTCTTGTTACTAGAAGAGCCTTGCTGAATGAGGAGAATGAACCAACTCAAAGGAAGAATTTGTTTCACACTAGATGTAAGTGTGAAGGTAAAGTTTAAAATGTTATTATTGATGGAGGTAGTATTGATAACCTTGTTTCAGAAGAAATGGTTAGGAAGTTGTGGTTGGAGAGAAGAAGGAATCCAAACCCATACTAGATAGCTTGGTTGCAGAAGGACCATAAAGCCTTGGTAAATGAACAATGTTTGGTAAAGTTCAAGATTGGAAATTACCATGATGAAGTATTGTGTGATATTATGCCTATGGATGTTTGTCATATGTTGTTAGGAAAAACATGGTAGTTTGATCAATGAGCAATACATGATGGACATTCCAACACCTGTTCTTTGACAAAGGATAGAGTTCATCATAAGTTGAAGCCCTTGAAGGAGGCAGAGGAAAAGGTATGTAGTAATGCAAGAATTTGTTTGATTGATGGAAGAAAGTTCCTAGAAGGTATGAAGCATGAGCACATGTGTTTTGCATTGATCCCTAGAGTTGATAAAGAAGATACTACTGAGGTACCTGTAGAGGTTTCAAATTTGTTGAATGAGTTTCAAGCTATTATTTCTGATAACGTACTTGGGGGTTTTCCTCCTGTAAGAAAGATTAGTCATTAGATGGATCTGATTCCTGGAGCTAGTTTGTTGAATAAGGCAGCTCATCCTATGACTCAAACAAAGAATGAAGAGTTGAACAGACAAGTGCAAGAGTTGTTGCAGAAGGGATTGATCAGAGAGAGTTTGAGTCCATATGTAGTACCTACAGTACTAGCACTAGAGAAGGATGGGAAATGGTGGATGTGTATAGACTCTAGAGCCATCAATAAGATCACCATCGAGTATAGATTTCACTTTCCGATAATGGATGACATTATGGATTGTTTGAGTGGAGCTGAGTACTTCATGAAGATAGATCTGAAGAGTGGATATCACCAGATCCAAATTAGAGAAGGAGATGAATGGAAGACAACCTTCAAAACCAAGGAGGGCTTGTATGAGTGGTTAGTCATGCCTTTTGGGCTAACCAATGCACCAAGCACCTTTATGTGGCTTATGAATGAGGCATTGAAAGAATTTTTAGGAAATTTTTTTATTGTTTTCTGGATGATATTTTGATTTTCAATAAGACATTGGAGGAGCACTTGATGCATATCCAAAAAGTTTTTGAGAAACTAAGGGAGGAGAAGCTATTGATTAATTTGAAGAAATGTAGTTTTGTGAAGAGAGAGTTGGTGTATCTGGGATTTATTGTCTCAACAAAGGGTCTTAAAATAGATCCATAGAAGGTGAAAGCTATCATTGAATGGCCTACCCTAAGGAGTGTTACAGAGGTAAGATCATTTCATGGTCTAGCAAGTTTTTACAATTTTTTTATTAAGAATTCAATAGTATTTGTGCACCTCTAACTAAAGCAATGAGAGGGGATATAAAAGAGTTTAAGTGGACTACAGGAGTAGACAAAAATTTTGATATGTTGAAGAAGAAAGTTACAGAGCAACCTACTTTGGCACTTCTAGATTTCAATAAGGTCTTTTAGGTAGATTGTGATGCTAGTGGCACTGCCATAGGTGCTATTTTGAGTCAAGAAGGTAAGCCTGTTGCCTATTTTAGTGAGAAGTTAAATGATGCTAAGAAGAAATATTTTGTATATGATCAAGAGTTTTATGCTATAGTTCAGGCTTTGAAGAAATGGAGACAATATTTTTTTCCAAAAGAATTTGTTTTATATATTGATCACCAAGCTTTGCAGTATCTCAATAGTCAAGGAAAGTTGAATCAAAGGAAATTAAAATGGGTTGAGTTTTTGCAGAGTTATACTTTTGTTTTGAAGCACATGAGTTTAAGATCAAATAGAGTTGCAGATGCATTAAGTAGAAGGCACAATTTGTTGATAGAGATCTGAATATAGAGGTTGCTGGGTTCAATGAACTCAATAGTTTTTATCTAGAAGATCCAGACTTTGCAGAAGCTTGGAAGTCTTGTTTGGAACTTGTTACATTGGATAGGATGAGATGGTTGGATTTATTAATCCAAGATGGGATGTTTTTTAGAGGAAGCCAATTATGCATTCCAAGGAGTTCTATGAGAGAGAATCTAATCAAGGAGAAGCATAGTGGAGGATTGGCTAAAAATTTTGGTTGAGATAAGACCATTGCTCTTGTTAGTGAGAGTTATTATTGGCCACAATTACAACAAGATGTGAAGAAGTTTGTACAAAGTTTAAGAGTATGGCAAATGGTGAAAGGAACAAGTCAGAATACTGGATTGTATCAACCATTACCTGTACCTAAGAAGCCATGGGAGTATTAGCATGGATTTTGTTCTTGGTTTTCCAAGGACACAAAGAGGGCATGATTCCATATTTGTGGCGGTGGATAGATTTTCAAAGATGGCACATTTCATTCCATTTCATAAGACCAGTGATGTTGTTCATGTTGTAGAGTTGTTTTTCAGAGAGGTGGTGAGACTACATGGTCTACCAAATAGTATATTTTTAGAAAGAGATACCAAATTTGTTGGTTGTTTCTGGAGGACATTATGGAAGAAGTTGAAGACTAATTTGAAGTTCAGTTTTGCACACCATCCATAGATTGATGGACAAAAAGAGGTGGTGAATAGGAGTTTGGGAAACTTGCTAAGATGCTTAGTTGGAGATAAGCCTAAGGGATGGGATTTGATTATACCATAGGAAAAAAATTCTTACAACAATTTTGTCAATAGAAGCACTAGTAAATCACCATTCCAAATTGTATATGGGAGTAGTCCAAGAACTACTTCTGAACTAAGAAATATGGATAAGGGGGAGAAGCGTAGTGCTGAGGCTAAAGATTTTGCTGAGCACCTGAAGAATTTGCATGAAGAAGTGAAGAAACACATCAACAAGATGAACTCATAATATAAGGCTCAGGCAGATCATAAAAGGAGGTATAAGGAGTTCCAGGTAGGAGATGAAGTCATGGTTCATTTGCGAAAGGAAAAGTTTCCATTTGGTACATACAACAAGTTAAAGATGAAGAAGTTTGGACCATGTAAGATCCTGAAGAAGCATGATTTAAGAAATGCTTATGAGGTAAAGTTTTCTATTGGAATAAATATTTCTTCTGTGTTCAACATTGCTGATTTGACAAAGTATCATGAAGGTGATATAGAGGAGGGTCCAATGAATGAATAGTTGAAAATTCAAGCACCTACTTTAGAGAAGGAAGAGATAGAAGAAATATTGGATAGTCGTGTGGGTAGAAGCACAAGAAACATGCAATATGCAGAGTACTTAGTGAAATGGAGAGAAAGAACTATTGAAGATTTGTCATGGTTATCTGAGGCTAAGGTTAACCATCTTGGTTTCCCTCTAACTCCTAGGAAGTGACAGGGTCACTTTTCAAATTACATTGGGTGTCTAATGTAGGAGCATCCAATGGTGCAGGGTAAACTTGCATCACCCAAAAAAAATTGTTTTCTTTATTTTTCTTAGTTGTTTTGAGTCCCATGATGACACTAAAGGGGTATAAGACTGTTAGGCGTAAGAAATAGCAAAAAATGAGCACTTACTATTTTTAGTAAGTCAGCCAAAACGGGCTCGTATGGATGTGAAATTTTACGCCAAGGAGTAGAATTGAATTTTTTTTTCAGTCACGAAGGAATCACCTCAATACCCTGCACGGTTTGGGAGAAATTAAAGTTTCTATCCCGAGAAATTTCTCCAACGTAGCTTCAAATTCAGATATAAAAATTTGGAGGCCCCGAAACAACTCAAGAAGTGGCCAAACCAACCTACAGTGGATTCATGCATTGTAGAGATCGTCAATAGCTTTCTGATGATATGCAATAATAGTGAATCAGACACCCGGATCAAAAGTTATGGCCATACAAAGTTGGTCCTCTAAAAAGTGAATTTCATAAAAAAAAATTCTTCCTAGGCTAGAAATCAAATGGCGGGACTTTTGGCACCAAAACAAAAGGGTAAATTTAAACTTTCTAGAACATTCTAGGGTGGTTATTGGGGAAAATAAAAAGGGTTAAGTGGGGGTTGTAGAAGGTGGCCCTGATAATGCAGATTGTGGCTTTGAATAGTGGATTTTATTTTCTAAGTTGATTTTTTTGTAATGAATCAAGCCCATGAGGCTGTAACATGTAAGTTTTGAAACTGCAATTTCATTATCTGAAAATAATTCAAAGTAGGTTGTTTTTTTGTCTCACATTTTTTGTGTTGGTATCTGTTGTTGTGATTTTTGTGGGTTTTGGGTGGTGTGGCCCTCATCAAAATCAAACATAACAATTTCTTTATTTCAAATCCATTTCATAGTCTATTTATATCTTGGTAAATATTTGATAAAATATTGTTTCATTTGTATAGATAAAAATTGAATGATGAGTAATTAAATCATTACAAATGAGATTAATTTCGTTTATCAACTGTTATTTTTAGACGATATATATATATATTTAACTTTATTTTATTTGAAATCCTATCAAAAGAATAACAAGAGATAAATAATGTTTAAGGAGAAATTATGGGTTAATCCTCTAGATAGATTTAAAATAACAATATTACCTTGCAAATTAAATAGAAAGTTTAAATGACTATCAATATTGTTGGTGTTGATAAAGTTGTGTATAGCTAACAAACTAATGATGTGAGTAATTTGGATTAATGTGAATATATGAAAGAATATGATGTCTCTACTTGTATCTTATATATATTGAATATACTTGTATGAAAAGGATAGTCTTCATAGAAATAAAAGTAAATCTTATATTGATCACTAGAATTTAATAACCAATTGTATGAAAACCTTGAGGTAATAGTGATATGATCTATCCATGAAATTTTTGTGGACTCTTTAGACTGAGTACAACTTGAATGTTGGAATTGGAACTAAATTTATTATATCAAACTTTGGATATAAAGTTAGATTTAATGAGAGCTATGGTTAGATTGATCAAAATCCAATATAGATCCAACTTGATGATAAACATTTTAAGGTTGTCCATAATCACTTATAAGATAGAAATTTGATATTTATTGGAACATAATAGGACCAAATTGAGAAGTATGTATGAACTATGTATGCAAGTCCATTTATGCATTTATAAGTAATAAGTTAAGAAGAGCACAATTTTCTTTCACCTACGTTGGTTCCTGTTTGCTAGGCCCCTTGTGATGGGTCGGGCTTCCCAATTGGAAAGTACGGGGAAGTTGTAAGCTTCATGGTAGGGTGGATATCACCCTGATGATATTCTCTCACTCTCAATTTCCAAGGTGCTCATGTGGAAGATGTTATTCTTTAATATGTTATTCATGTAAAAGCCTACATGGAAAGAACTTGTAAAGGCACAACCTTGTTCGACTCATGATGTATGCAAACCTACTTGGATATATATTTTATAAAGTTAGTTAATTTTATTTATTATAAGTAATTTGATCTAATTTATGCACTTGGTAGCTAATTGCTTATTCAGAGGTTAATTTTAGTATGTGAGAATTGTGGTCCTTACATTTGGTATCATAGCCCAAGGTTCATCTATGGAACCTATGTACTCGCCATGTTCTATTCCAATCCAACATTATGAGAGTCTAATGTTGGAATTCTTGTGCCAAGATGGTGCACCTCATAACAACTGCAAGGAAGTCCATTAGAAACAAGCGCCACCTCAGAGCCAAGAGGGAGAGGGAAGTTATTGTGCAAACCATCAAGGGAATTAATGACGATAGTGACGTATGGCTAGGAGATGAAGAGACCTTGAGTCATGCACTAGCTTGGGCCAGCCAAGAAAGGAAAAAGATGAAGGTGGTTGTCAACTTCAAATCGACACCCTTAAAAATCTCTAGGGATATGCCTTCGGAAAATAATGTGACTCCTCCTACCATGGGGGATAGAGATTTTCAAACTCCTATTGTGGCTGAAATGATAGTAATTGCATCAAGTGAAGAATCAAAGGAGCATGTACAAGGACAACCACCTCTGAATGTTGTAAACCTCAGGTCAGAAGAAGAAGAGGAGCCATAAGAGTTCCCTTCATCCAAAAATGAGATGTAATTTTTTTTATGTATTCTAAGAAAAATATAACTTTAACAAAGAATAAGGATGTAAAAATCCACCTGTAATGAAATGAGATTCAATGGAAATTGAGATGATTTAAAGTATGTGATTCAAAGTAGGAGGTATAATGAAAATAATTGTTGGAAGTAATATTTCTC
>VDFB02283642.1:0-47917 GCA_007258455.2 Sequoia sempervirens | reverse complement strand
GAGTTCATCATAAGTTGAAGCCCTTGAAGGAGGCAGAGGAAAAGGTATGTAGTAATGCAAGAATTTGTTTGATTGATGGAAGAAAGTTCCTAGAAGGTATGAAGCATGAGCACATGTGTTTTGCATTGATCCCTAGAGTTGATAAAGAAGATACTACTGAGGTACCTGTAGAGGTTTCAAATTTGTTGAATGAGTTTCAAGCTATTATTTCTGATAACGTACTTGGGGGTTTTCCTCCTGTAAGAAAGATTAGTCATTAGATGGATCTGATTCCTGGAGCTAGTTTGTTGAATAAGGCAGCTCATCCTATGACTCAAACAAAGAATGAAGAGTTGAACAGACAAGTGCAAGAGTTGTTGCAGAAGGGATTGATCAGAGAGAGTTTGAGTCCATATGTAGTACCTACAGTACTAGCACTAGAGAAGGATGGGAAATGGTGGATGTGTATAGACTCTAGAGCCATCAATAAGATCACCATCGAGTATAGATTTCACTTTCCGATAATGGATGACATTATGGATTGTTTGAGTGGAGCTGAGTACTTCATGAAGATAGATCTGAAGAGTGGATATCACCAGATCCAAATTAGAGAAGGAGATGAATGGAAGACAACCTTCAAAACCAAGGAGGGCTTGTATGAGTGGTTAGTCATGCCTTTTGGGCTAACCAATGCACCAAGCACCTTTATGTGGCTTATGAATGAGGCATTGAAAGAATTTTTAGGAAATTTTTTTATTGTTTTCTGGATGATATTTTGATTTTCAATAAGACATTGGAGGAGCACTTGATGCATATCCAAAAAGTTTTTGAGAAACTAAGGGAGGAGAAGCTATTGATTAATTTGAAGAAATGTAGTTTTGTGAAGAGAGAGTTGGTGTATCTGGGATTTATTGTCTCAACAAAGGGTCTTAAAATAGATCCATAGAAGGTGAAAGCTATCATTGAATGGCCTACCCTAAGGAGTGTTACAGAGGTAAGATCATTTCATGGTCTAGCAAGTTTTTACAATTTTTTTATTAAGAATTCAATAGTATTTGTGCACCTCTAACTAAAGCAATGAGAGGGGATAGAAAAGAGTTTAAGTGGACTACAGGAGTAGCCAAAAGTTTTGATATGTTGAAGAAGAAAGTTACAGAGCAACCTGCTTTGGCACTTCCAGATTTCAATAAGGTCTTTTAGGTAGATTGTGATGCTAGTGGCACTGCCATAGGAGCTATTTTGAGTTAAGAAGGTAAGTCTGTTGCCTATTTTAGTGAGAATTTAAATGATGCTAAGAAGAAATATTTTGTATATGATCAAGAGTTTTATGCTATAGTTCAGGCTTTGAAGAAATGGAGACAATATTTTTTTCCAAAAGAATTTGTTTTATATATTGATCACCAAGCTTTGCAGTATCTCAATAGTCAAGGAAAGTTGAATCAAAGGAACTTAAAATGGGTTGAGTTTTTGCAGAGTTATACTTTTGTTTTGAAGCACATGAGTTTAAGATCAAATAGAGTTGTAGATGCATTAAGTAGAAGGCACAATTTGTTGATAGAGATCTGAATATAGAGGTTGCTGGGTTCAATGAACTCAATAGTTTTTATCTAGAAGATACAGACTTTGCAAAAGCTTGGAAGTCTTGTTTGGAACTTGTTACATTGGATAGGACGAGATGGTTGGATTTATTAATCCAAGATGGGATGTTTTTTAGAGGAAGCCAATTGTGCATTCCAAGGAGTTCTATGAGAGAGAATCTAATCAAGGAGAAGCATAGTGGAGGATTGGCTAAACATTTTGGTTGAGATAAGACCATTGCTCTTGTTAGTGAGAGTTATTATTGGCCACAATTACAACAAGATGTGAAGAAGTTTGTACAAAGTTTCAGAGTATGGCAAATGGCAAAAGGAACAAGTCAAAATACTGGATTGTATCAACCATTACCTGTACTTAAGAAGCCATGGGAGTATTAGCATGGATTTTGTTCTTGGTTTTCCAAGGACACAAAGAGGGCATGATTCCATATTTGTGGCGGTGGATAGATTTTCAAAGATGGCACATTTCATTCCATTTCATAAGACCAGTGATGTTGTTCATGTTGTAGAGTTGTTTTTTCAGAGAGGTGGTGAGACTACATGGTCTACCAAATAGTATATTTTTAGAAAGAGATACCAAATTTGTTGGTTATTTCTGGAGGACATTATGGAAGAAGTTGAAGACTGATTTGAAGTTCAGTTCTGCACACCATCCATAGATTGATGGACAAACAGAGGTGGTGAATAGGAGTTTGGGCAACCTGCTAAGATGCTTAGTTGGAGATAAGCCTAAGGGATGGGATTTGATTATACCATAGGAAAAAAATTCTTACAACAATTTTGTCAATAGAAGCACTAGTAAATCACCATTCCAAATTGTATATGGGAGTAGTCTAAGAACTACTTCTGAACTGAGAAATATGGATAAGGGGGAGAAGCGTAGTGCTGAGGCTAAATATTTTGCTGAGCACCTGGAGAATTTGCATGAAGAAGTGAAGAAACACATCAACAAGATGAACTCATAATATAAGGCTCAGGCAGATCATAAAAGGAGGTATAAGGAGTTCCAGGTAGGAGATGAAGTCATGGTTCATTTGCGAAAGGAAAGGTTTCCATTTGGTACATACAACAAGTTAAAGATGAAGAAGTTTGGACCATGTAAGATCCTGAAGAAGCATGATTTAAGAAATGCTTATGAGGTAGAGTTTTCTATTGGAATAAATATTTCTTCTGTGTTCAACATTGCTGATTTGACAAAGTATCATGAAGGTGATATAGAGGAGGGTCCAATGAATGAATAGTTGAAAATTCAAGCACCTACTTTAGAGAAGGAAGAGATAGAAGAAATCTTGGATAGTCGTGTGGGTAGAAGCACAAGAAACATGCAATATGCAAAGTACTTAGTGAAATGGAGAGAAAGAACTGTTGAAGATTTGTCATGGTTATTTGAGGCTGAGGTTAACCGTCTTGGTTTCCATCTAACTCCTAAGAAGTGACAGGGTCACTTTTCAAATTACATTGGGTGTCTAATGTAGGAGCATCCAACGGTGCAGGGTAAACTTGCATCACCCAAAAAAAAATTGTTTTCTTTATTTTTCTTAGTTTTTTTGAGTCCCATGATGACACTAAAGGGGTATAAGACTGTTAGGCATAAGAAATAGCAAAAAATGAGCACTTACTATTTTTAGTAAGTCAGCCAAAACGGGCTCGTATGGATGCGAAATTTTACGCCAATGAGTAGAGTTGAATTTTTTTTTCGGTCGCGAAGGAATCACCTCAATACCCTGCACGGTTTGGGAGAAATTAAAGTTTCTATCCCGAGAAATTTCTCCAACGTAGCTTCAAATTCAGATATAAAACTTTGGAGGCCCCGAAACAACTCAAGAAGTGGCCAAACCAACCTACAGTGGATTCATGCATTGTAGAGATTGTCAATAGCTTTCTGATGATATGCAATAATAGTGAATCAGACACCCAGATCAAAAGTTATGGCCCTACAAAGTTGGTCCTCTAAAAAGTGAATTTCATAAAAAAAAATTCTTCCTAGGCTAGAAATCAAATGGCAAGACTTTTGGCACCAAAACAAAAGGGTAAATTTGAACTTTCTAGAACATTCTAGGGTGGTTATTGGGGAAAATAAAAAGGGTTAAGTGGGGGTTGTAGAAGGTGGCCCTGATAGTGCAAATTGTGGCTTTGAATAGTGGATTTTCTTTTCTAAGTTGATTTTTTTGTAATGAATTAAGCGCATGAGGCTGTAACATGTAAGTTTTGAAACCACAATTTCATTATTTGAAAATAATTCAAAGTAGGTTGTTTTTTTGTCTCGCATTTTCTATGTTGGTATCTGTTGTTGTGATTTCTGTGGGTTTTGGGTGGTGTGGCCCTCATCAAAATCAAACATAACAATTTCTTTATTTCAAATCCATTTCATAGTCTATTTATATCTTGGTAAATATTTGATAAAAAATTGTTTCATTTGTATAGATAAAAATTGAATGATGAGTAATTAAATCATTACAAATGAGATTAATTTCGTTTATCAACTGTTATTTTTAGACTATATATATATATTTAACTTTATTTTATTTGAAATCCTATCAAAAGAATAATAGGAGATAAATAATGTTTAAGGAGAAATTATGGGTTAATCCTCTAGATAGATTTAAAATAACAATATTACCTTGCAAATTAAATAGAAAGTTTAAATGACTATCAATATTGTTGGTGTTGATAAAGTTGTGTATAGCTAACAAACTAATGATGTGAGTAATTTGGATTAATGTGAATATATGAAAGAATATGATGTCTCTACTTGTATCTTATATATATTGAATATACTTGTATGAAAAGGACAGTCTTCATAGAAATAAAAGTAAATCTTATATTGATCACTAGAATTTAATAACCAATTGTATGAAAACCTTGAGGTAATAGTGATATGATCTATCCATGAAATTGTTGTGGACTCTTTAGACTGAGTACAACTTGAATGTTGGAATTGGAACTAAATTTATTATATCAAACTTTGGACATAAAGTTAGATTTAATGAGAGCTATGGTTAGATTGATCAAAATCCAATATAGATCCAACTTGATGATAAAAATTTTAAGGTTGTCCATAATCACTTATAAGATAGAAATTTGATATTTATTGGAACATAATAGGACCAAATTGAGAAGTATGTATGAACTATGTATGCAAGTCCATTTACGCATTTATAAGTAATAAGTTAAGAAGAGCACAATTTTCTTTCACCTACGTTGGTTCCTGTTTGCTAGGCCCCTTGTGATGGGTCGGGCTTCCCAATTGGAAAGTACGGGGAAGTTGTAAGCTTCATGGTAGGGTGGATATCACCCCGATGATATTCTCTCACTCTTAGTTTCCAAGGTGCTCATGTGGAAGATGTTATTCTTTAATATGTTATTCATGTAAAAGCCTACATGGCAAGAACTTGTAAAGGCACAACCTTGTTCGACTCATGATGTATGCAAACCTACTTGGATATATATTTTATAAAGTTAGTTAATTTTATTTATTATAAGTAATTTGATCTAATTTATGGACTTGGTATCTAATTGCTTATTCAGAGGTTAATTTTAGTATGTGAGAATTGTGGTCCTTACATTTGGTATCATAGCCCAAGGTTCATCTATGGAACCTATGTACTCGCCATGTTCTATTCCAATCCAACATTATGAGAGTCTAATGTTGGAATTCTTGTTCCAAGATGGTGCACCTCATAACAACTGCAAGGAAGTCCATTAGAAACAAGCACCACCTCAGAGCCAAGAGGGAGAGGGAAGTTATTGTGCAAACCATCAAGGGAATTAATGATGATAGTGACATATGGCTAGGAGATGAAGAGACCTTGAGTCATGCACTAGCTTGGGCCAGCAAAGAAAGGAAAAAGATGAAGGTGGTTGTCAACTTCAAATCGACACCCTTAAAACTCTCTAGGGATATGCCTTCGGAAAATAATGTGACTCCTCCTACCATGGGGGATAGAGATTTTCAAACTCCTATTGTGGCTAAAATGATAGTAATTGCCTCAAGTGAAGAATCAAAGGAGCATGTACAAGGACAACCACCTCTGAATGTTGTAAACCTCAGGTCAGAAGAAGAAGAGGAGCCATAAGAGTTCCCTTCATCCAAAAATGAGATGTAATTTTTTTTATGTATTCTAAGAAAAATATAACTTTTACAAAGAATAAGGATGTAAAAATCCACCTGTAATGAAATGAGATTCAATGGAAATTGAGATGATTTAAAGTATGTGATTCAAAGTAGGAGGTATAATGAAAATAATTGTTGGAAGTAATATTTCTCTATGAACATAATTAGAGTTTTAGAAATTAGGTTGTCAAGTGACCATGCGTATTCTCCTACTCACCTCTAATCAAGGTGAAGTGTGGCATTGAGCTTCCATTGTATATTGTGAACTATGGATGTAATATTTTATTTTATTTTATTGAATGAAATGTTGTGGACTTGTATAATTTTTTTCTATTTTATTTATGCCTAATTATGGCCATTAAGATATTTTTTCCTTGCAATTCTTATGATCGTTGTTGATTGATTTTATATTTTGATGATTTTATTTTCACTTGTTTATTTTCCATTTTTTTTATTTGGTGATGGCTATGCTTAAACATTTGGACTATTGGTCCATTAATATGTTATGTTCTCCATTATTCCATGAAGGGTATAATGGAATGGATAAGGGAGTAGAGCACAAAGAATAAACTAGGAGTAGGGTATGTAATTGAATACTAGAGACAGGGTAGAAAGAACTTTCAGACAATTCTAGGTAACTAGGTGATAGATTCGTAATTGATGGAAACACGTAATTTTGGGAATGTTGATAACACAGTATTGCAAATCTTGAATTAAGCTGTTGTGGGATTTTATTAGTGGTGGAGGATTTTTACTTGAGAATGATAAGCAACAATTGACTCATGTTATTGGAGTCTATGAAGAACTAGAGCAAATTTGATAGTATGCTTGGATGATGGAAATTCCTTTTGAATGGAATAATGTTAGTTGTACCTTGGCAAGGAGTAGTGTATGAGATTTACGTGTTTGAATTAATCTAATGGAAGATGAAATATGTTGATATATGATTTATATTGGCCATTAGGCCATGTGTGTGCCCTATACTGATTATTATATTGAACTCTAAAATAAAGTGCGGGAAAGCTGTTCAAACTCAAAATATTAGTAAGACATTTTATTATCCAGAGAATGTGAAATGCAAGGTCAGTAGGACCATCACACAAGTGAAATAAATAATATACTAACATGTGAGATGCATATTCATGTCATAGTTTGCCTAGTGCAAGTGAAGAACTAAAGTGAGTCATTGAATCCTATGTGTAATAATTAAATTTTTAATTTGTGCACGAGATATATTTATTTTTGATACTCATTGTGTTTAAGGATCAAGTAAAGATCATTATAATTATACTACTATAAATTCATGCATATTTCATATTTTGTACGAGCAATACACTTGTGCAAGAGATGCACTTACCATGTTTATAGAATATAAACTTGAGTGATTAATGCTCATTATATGCAAAGAATATACCTTATTTTATGTGAGAGAGGCACTACATGTAAGTTGTGTATTTATACCCTGTGTGAGTTATGCACCGAGGGTTCATGCGTTCTTCTTGTTCATTCTATGTGCACTTGTGCGTGTAAGCACTATCATGATATCTAATTTGTATTTTATGTAATTGAAATAGATTATTCTTGTTGAATGTGTTGCATGCGATAAGCTTAAATCTTACCTTTTGGGATAGGATGTCGAATGTGGGTTAACAGAGAAGGCGATCTTCTTTTATGAGATCAACCACATTTTTTATTTATGCTTTGGACAAAACTATACTGTACCATTGAAATAAATGGATAATGAATGCCTAGCTTCTATGTTATATGTTTATATGCCACATCTTATATGCAAGAAATATGTCCATTCTAGTGTTGAATGCATATAAGGAATCATGCATGCATAGAGAGTTTCCCTCCTACCCTTTTAATATAGGTTATAGGAACCTCATGCAAGACCAGGTATTCTTCGAGTTAGGGAGAACCTTAGGGAAGTGTTGTGTTCATGGTTGGGTGGAAAAGCACCTTAACCATGTTTTTGATTTTTGATTGTTAGCTTGGGAATAACCGGTTGGTTATAGTAGCTACAAATATAATATACATTTGAATCTTTTAGAAAATAGATGTAGCATGAATTTTTACTTCTTTATATGAAAATTAGGATTACATTTGATCAAAAGTAGAAACTGTACATTTTGTATATTTTCTTTCCAATACAAATTAAGATTTATTTTGATGGTAAATGGATGTATCAATATTGAAATTTGATGAACTTCTTATTTTGATCTTCTAATCATGAAATGATATTTTTATGAAGACCTTATTGTAAAATTGAGATATTTTTGTTGGCGTAATTTTTGATTGCCAATGGTGATAGTAGGTAGTATGGGATGCTTGTTTTTCATCAAGGGAAATTGTTTTGATGTCTCATGCGAGAAGGCATATTGACAAAAATGAACATGAGTGTATTATTTTATGTGAATGTCTGGAATATGAATAAAAATTCTATGAAGCAAAGGAATTAGCTTGCATGTTTTTATTCGTCAAAAAGTGTTAAACTAAGTTGATTAGATGAACAATGCTCTTCTAACAATGATTGCAAGTGAATGCATGTTAGACAAAGGAATTTTTGCAGTTATGAACAAATAGGTGCGTGGAGAAGCGACATAATTGCTAGGTGGGTTGGACCTTGACATTGAGGTAAAATAAAATTAAAGAGGTATGGAATTTTTATCTTTAGTTAAGTTGATCATCAGGACAATGATTCTTTAAGGGGGGAAGGATGTCATGACCCCTATTTTCAATAATTAATTTATAATTTAATATTACTATTTAAAATTTCATTGACCAAACTTTGTTCCATGTGCATGACAAGAAAGTACTCTCGACGAAGAGAGAGAGAGAGTATCATCAAGGAGGGGGTGTCTAGCTACTGTAAGCAACCATGGTGAAATAAATCTACACACACACACTTAGATGACATTTAGTTTCCTTGTCTTGGCATTAATTAATTAAATTGAGTGTTAGTAAATATTAGAAAAGTCCTTAGAAAAATAAAGTAGTTTAATTTATTTTATAAAGTGATTTTTATTTAAAATATATATGTGAAGGAAGAATAATTAGGATTATTTATTTATTATTTTTGAAGATAATTATGATGCAAAGTTAATTAATAAATGATGTTAGTTTTATTAGATAAATATCAGAAAAATCTTGGAAAAAGAAAGCAAGATTTAGAAAATAAAACAATGAGGCATAAACATAGAAAAATAGAAAAAGGGACTTAAAATTTAGAAATAAAACACAAAAACAAAGCAAAATAAAAATAGTAAAAAAAATAAAAAGAAGAAGAAAATAAAATAAAATAAAAGAGGTTAAACCCTCATTCTTTCAAGACACAAGAATTATTCACAAACATTCAATCTGAAATAAAAATAGAGATAGAAGAATTGGAAATTTGGCAAAGTGGAAAGAAGAATAGTGAAGAGGGAAAAAGAAAAGAAAAGAGAGTTGTCAATCAAACAACGTTTAAACGATAAAGGAATGTTGGTGTGAATATATGTCTTGTGCCTAGCTAATTAATTCACTAGGCAATTAGGGGACATATTCACATGTTAACTTTACTTAGGATATAAGATTCTTTCTAGAAGTCTTAGTTGGATTTTCTAGAACTTATCTTATCTAGCTAGTAATGCTTGATTCCTAGGTAGTTAGTTTGTTAGTTGTCTCATGTAATAGGATTAAGAAACTTGTCATGATATTGTATAATCCTACATCTCTACCCTACCTTTATAAGCAAGGCATCTCATGTACATTAAATCATATTCAACCATTAATCAATCTTGCATTGTGAAGAAAGCTTTCTTGCCATTCTCTCTCTTGTGGAAGTTGTTTTGGTCTAGCAACTATTCCTGGGGGTGTTGGGGAGTCACCATTTACTCCCACATGGTATTAGAGCTCCAGGGTTGCAGATTCCTTCCCAGATTTGAGGGTTTTATGTTGGCTTGAAGATTTTGTTGGGTGCAGATTGGGGTTTCATTGACCTCGCAATTGAATCTAGGGCATCGAAGAAAGTCAAGTTTTCCTTTCATTTTGTCAAATTTGGTTATGTTTTGCTAGATCTATGAAGGGTTTGAAAAAGTGTGAAGAATAGTTGATCTAGGAGCTCACTGATTTTTTGGAGCACTTTGGGCCCAAATCTGCATCACCATTGCACTCAAAAGGCCTTGCAGATGAATTTTGACTACCAATTCATCCATTTTCGGTAAAATTTGTTTTTGAGGCAAAATGTTTTTGTCTAGGCAGGTCGTACAGCCTCCCAGGGCATCATATTTTATTTGCACAAAAAAAAATTATTAAAAAAATAATTTATGTGGTATTTTTATTATATTTTTTGAGAAAAATATATTTGAACTATAATTTTATTTGTGGGGCTTTATTAAAAAAAAATCTTGGTCGACATATCTGTGGCATATTGTCTACATATGTCTGTGTCATATTGTATAGTGTCATCATAATTGTACCGAATCACATCACGTTGCGGGTCATTCAAGATACAGTTTGTTCTTCATCGACGGCTTGGTACAAGGAATATTCTGTGGGAATCTATTGTATTCCGGCTCGTGACTACACTATGCAATTTATAGGTTGTCAGCTTCCTTTCTTCACCACAGACTGTCCCGTCACTGCATCGGTCAAAGCACATATCCAAATGAATTTATTAAAGGATGGTAGGCTTATATATTTAAAATAAAGTTTTGTTTTTAAAGAAAATTTTATTAAATCTTAGCCAACCATTATACATCTGGTGGCTTGTCATATTTATCACTATCAAATCATGACTACACAGTAGTTTTTTATTTAATTTTTTTTTTTGAAGTCTTTGTAAAGACTGACTATTTCCTTAGTCCACGAGTGTATATATTATAAGACTTGTTTATTTTTCTAGGTAAAAAGGCTGACCACATTATAAGGAGCCAAATTTTTTGTAGCCCAAGGATTTAAATTTTTTTCCCCTGGTTAGTTAGCAAGGTCCCAAATAGGGCATTTTTTTATTTTTGTCATAACTTTTGCAAACGAAGGAAATTTCTTTGAAACGAGATATCGTTGGAAAGATGGAAGTGTAAAATTTTCAGTGGTATAGATATTTTGTAGAGATTTTGTAGTTTTGTACCAATGTTTCCAAGTTGAAGATAGATCTCCATTTTTGGCTTTCGGAGCTCATATCTTTGTAAATGAATTTCTTAATTACTTTGGAGAAAGGGAACTATAGGAAATGGAGTAATTTAATCCTCACTCATCTTGGTGAGTGGAACATATTGCCATATTTGTTTAATAAAGTTCCTTGTCCTAGCATAGATGTTGAGTATTGCATTTGGAAAGGATTTAGGGCTAGAGTCTTTAGAGTTATTTTTGAAAATGTAAATGATAACATTTTGGAGACACTTATTCACTTCAAATGTCCTCATGCTCTTTGGACTCACATTAGAGAGGTATATGGAGACTGTGATTCTTCTCCATCTCTTGAAGATCCTCTTTCCAACTCCAATGTGCTTCTTCATTCTTTAGAGTTGATAACCCATGCTTGTGATCCTTTATAAGAGATTTGAGATGCTTCAGATGCTCTTGATTCTTCATCTTATATTGATGAGTCATTGAGTACTACTAGTTATTCATTGCAACATGTATCTAAGAGTCTTCCTGATTGGGATTCCTATTTGACAGACATTGCTTCTTTGTTTGTGGAGTCTCACATTGTTGATTTGGAGGACCAATTTGAGGGTCTACCTCTCTTATTTGATGAGGGTTTGTCTTCAGAATTTGTTCAAGATCAGTTTCCACTTGTTCTTGGTTTGTCACAGTTTGTTGTGATTGGGCATGTACCTGATTGGATTGTGGCACTTTCATCATCTAATAACTTGGCAACACATGAGCAGATTTCAGAGACATAATCTACACACATATGGATTACTATTCTTACCACTTCCTATCCAAAATGGGAAGCATTCCTTCATTTGTACTTGGCGTATCTTCTTCCCAAGGGGAGAAAATTTCTTTGTAGGCACTAGATTATGTTTTGTCTTTAGACATCAACCATACTTGCAAGAGATCATGTTTTAAGGGGGGGATACCTTATCTCTCTATTACCCTCTTATGGGGGGTCATTAATTATATATACATGATGGATGGAATCCTTGGGGGTATCATTGAGTCCTCCATACATAATGTTTGTTTTATTTTGTTTTTTTTCTTTTCTCTTTTTTGGAGAAGAGTTTTGTCCCACTAGGTTTTCTCCTTTTCTCTGCTTGTGAGAGATTGATTGCATTTTTCATTTGCATTGTAAATGGGTACCTAACATGGCCTAGTAGCTGAGACCCACCCATAGTGTGCACAATAATATTCTCCCTAAGTTGCACTTAAGGGGGGGTGTAGGTGTGAATATATGTCTTGTACCTAGCTAATTCATTCACTAGGCAATTATGGGACATATGCACATGTTAACTTTACTTAGGATATAAGATTCTTTCTAGAAGTCTTAGTTGGATTTTCTAGAACTTATCTTATCTAGCTAGTAATGCTTGATTCCTAGGTAGTTATTTTGTTAGTTGTCTCATATAATAGGATTAAGACAATTGTCATGATCTTGTCTAATCCTACATCTCTACCTTGCCTTTATAAGCAAGGTATCTCATGTACATTGAATCATATTCAACCATTAATCAATCTTGCATTGTGAAGCAATATTTCTTTCCATTCTCTCTCTCTCTCTTGTGGAAGTTGTTTTGGTCTAGCAACTGTTCTTGGGGGTGTTGGGGAGTCACCATTTACTTCCACAAGGAAGAGAAGAAATTCTTGGAGCATTGTCAAAGATCTTCATATTTACAGGTTCTTCTTGTTTGTTTACTAGCTGCACCATTAAATAGCTTGTTAATTCTGAGAAATTATGTGAATGATTTGTATATCTAAGTTTGAATGTGCATGATAACCTATTAAATCATCAATTCCATGAATTATTGTGTCGTTAAGATCTAAGAATTTTTGTAGATATCTTTTCAAAATTATGAATAAATATGCATACATATGCATGCATTTTCCAATACATGCATACACGTGCATATTTATGCCATTCACATGGCTATTAAAATCAATAATTAAAGCAAAAATAATGTTGTCATGCTGATTCAAAACAACTAAGACCAAAAATTCTACTTGTTATTATATTTTAAATACATTCACTGTTGAAACATTCTTCAATACTATTGTAGCACTTATTTATGCTATTGTTCATATATTTATACCACTATTACAACGTATATACAATAGCCTCAAACTTCATATTGCTGTTATAATTCATACTACTATTTTAGCTTACTACATCGCTATTCCAGCCTATCATACTGCTGTTTTAACTCATTAGATTGTTGTTCTAGCCTCATGCACTGCTATTTCAAGCTTTCTTTCTGCTGTCCCAACTTTATACACTATTTTTTCATCATCTATGTTGTTGATATAAACTTATGAGACCAATTTTGAGTGAAAATTGATAATGAATTGATAAAGGAAAACAAGAATAAAATTGGATTTAAGAGAGTAGAAAACATTGATTCTCATTTTTATACAAGAAATCATACTTGGAAACCTTCATTGGGAAAACATGACTAAAACTTGGCATTTTAAAGTTCATGAAATCGAACCCAATAAATCATTGCATGAATGTTAAATGCTTAAACTAATCATTGATTTATCTTATGCATTAATTGGATGAATAAATGTATTTACGTGAAAGTAAACATGCATTAAATTGATAGAAAGAATTTGACTTAATTTTTCCTTTTGAATGAAAGAGAAGTGATTGAATGTCTTTGAAAGAAGCTGCTTGCCTTGCGATTAATATATGCTGAAATCAAACATAACGGTTTGTTTATTTCAAATCCATTTCACAGTCTATTTATATCTAGGTAAATATTTGATAAAATATTGTTTCATTTGTATAGATAAAAATTGAATGATGAGTAATTAAATCATTAAAAACGAGATTACTTTCTTTTTTCAACTGTTGTTTTTAGACACACACACACACACACATGTATATATACATACACACACACACATATATATATATACATATATACATATATGTATGCATATATATATGTATATATACATATGTATGTATATATGTATATATACATATGTATGTATATATGTATATATACATATGTATGTATATATGTATGTATACATATATATATATATATATACATATACATAGACATATATATAAATCCTATCAAAAGAATAACGTGAGATAAACATTGTTTAAAGAGAAATTATGGGTTAATCCTCTGGATAGATTTAAAATAATGGTATTACCTTGCAAATTAAATAGAAAGTTTAAATGACTATCAATATTGTTGGTGTTGATAAAGTTGTGTATAGCTAACAAACTAATGATGTGAGTAATTTGGATTAATGTGAATATATGAAAGAATATGATGTCTCTGCTTGTATCTTATATATATATTGAATATGTTTGTATGAAAAGGACAATCTTCATATAAATAAAAGTAAATCTTATATTGATCACTAGAATTTAATAACCGATTGTATGAAAACCTTGAGGTAATAGTGATATGATATATCCATGAAATTGTTGTGGACTCTTTAGACTGAGTACAACTTGAACGTTGGAATTGGAACTAAATTTCTTAGATCAGCCTTTGGACATAAAGTTAGACAATGAGAGCTATGGTTAGATTGATCAAAATCCAATATAGATACAACTTGATGATAAACATTTTAAGGTTGTCCATAATCACTTATAAGATAGGAATTTGATATTTATTGGAACATAATAGGACCAAATTGAGAAGTATGTATGAAATATGTATTTAAGTTCATTTACACATTTATAAGCAATACGTTAAGAAGAGCACAATTTTCTTTCACCTATGTCGGTTCTTGTTTGCTAGGCCCTTCGTGATGGGTCAACCTTCCCAGTTGGAAATCACAGGGAAGCTGTAAGCTTCGTGGTAGGGTGGATCACCCTAATGATATTCTCTCACTCTCAGTTTCCAAGGTGCTCGTGCGAAAGATGTTATTTTCTAATATGTTATTCATGCAAAATCCTACATGGAAAAAACTTGTAAAGGCACAACCTTGTTTGACTCATGATGTATGTAAACCTACTTGGATATATATTAAAGAAAGTTAATTTTATTTATTATAAGTAATTTGATCTAATTTATGCACTTGGTATCTAATTGCTTATTCAAAGGTTAATTTTAGTATGTGATAATTGTGTTCTTTACAAAGTTGCTTTTGTACCACCTACTTGGACCCTAATAAATGCATCAAAAACACAAAAAAATGAGAAAAGTTTTAGTTTACATACCGAGAGTCCTGTGTTTGGAGGCTGCTGGAACTCACGAACCCGCTCCATTTGATGTCTGGCAAGCGCACAAGCGATGATTTCTTCAGCACCTCAGAGCAAAATGACAAGAATTTTGGAAGGAAAAGTGCACAAATGAATTGGAAATGATCCCAACCAATTCCCATTTAAGATGAAAAATTAGGGTTTTTGAGCCCGTTCGTCCATTTTTCATGCAACAAAGCTTGTTTTGGCTAGTTTTTACCATTGTGAGCCCATTTTGGCGTCTTATAATCTCTTTTCTGTGTTAGAACCATTGTTGAATGCTTTTTGCGAGCTTCACCCAAAATTGAAATTTTCACCTGATCTCTTGAGGGGGTAGTATAGCAGTGCCATTTCTTCAACTAGGGCAACAATGGGGCATCCAAAAAATTAGATTTTTTTTGAATTTTGATCTCAACAGTGTTATTCTTTGAACCAATGCAGCAGGAACCTCGCTTCAGAGAGGGGGAAAAATGTAGACACTCAAAAAGTCCTGATCGGTATTATGCGCCTGATTTTGATTAACTAACATCATTCCTCCTTAAATCACTTTAGACTAACCAATTAATTAAATAATCTTTATTATTTAGTTAAATTCATCAACTTCTACTATTAATCAAGTAATTAACTTTATTGGATTAATTCACTTTCTTCTTATTAATGTTCATCCTATTTAATTAAAATCAAATCATTTAATTAAACCCCCCTCATTTGATTAAATAAATTAAACTATTTAATCAAATGTCATAAATCCCATAACCCACTTGAGTTGATTTAATTAGCCCTAATCTCCTCCTAATCCTCATTACTCATTTCTCTAGCTTTCAACCCCATCAAGGTTGAGAAAACCCATGGTCAACTAACCAAGTTGCACATGGAAATAATTTCTTCTAATTAACTAAATAGCCTATTTTCCTCACAATGACATATTCCTAGGAATATTCCTCCCAACCACCCCTTCATTCAATTTTCCTCCAAATGGGTTTAAAAGCCGCTTACAAACTCACAAATACCTATTACAAAGGCATTTAATTGCACTTACATGCCATCTTGTCCCTCTCACACCCTTAACAACATTCTCTTACATTTCAACCATATTCATTCAATTCTCTTACATCCTCTTACACATCCACCTACATACCTTAACTCTACACATTCTCTAAAATGTTCTCCATCTCCATCCATTAGCCTTGTGACAAGTGTCACAATCCTATTGGCTCCCCATTTAGTCCCACGTTCACCAATTTCACTCTCTCTTCAACCCTTGAATCCTATAAGTAGAGGCTTTCTCTACACAATATGGATCCACAATCTCATGCAATATCACTATAGGAATTTTTAGTCATAGCAATCACTCATCTACACTCATTTCATCACACTTTAGCTTGTTTCATTGTCATTTGGAGTCAATCTCATAAACTTGGAATCAATTTCAACTTGGAGCTTATCAAAGGGATTGGGAAAGGGATACTTTCCACATCAAAGTAGCACCAATCCCCCCATGGGATGGAGGTTTGGTTGATTTAGTTTGATTACATGCTCTTATTTGCTTCCTTTCATGCTTTTATTTGATGTTTTCATCTTTGTTTGATCAAGAATCTCATATGGAATGCTTTGTTTGTGCTTTATAACTTGACTAACATTATTTGTTTGCCTCTTGTTAGCTAGTTGCATATTGGTATTCACAATTTGAAACCAAAATAAACAAGTAGGAAGATGCATAAGTGAACGAGCATTGTGTTGGACAAAATGATGTAGAAGAATAAGGCTTAAATTTAAAGAGTTCAAAGGAATAATAGTAGGAGCCTCATACTACATCCTTGAGTAGGTCCACAAGAGTAGAAACTAGTTAACAAGTATAGCCTACTAGAATTTTGTTGCTTATTTTTTTTTTTTATTAAATACTAACAGTGAATCTAGATCTATGAAAGAATTTATTTATTTTAAGGAGCATGAGTCAAGTGGATGGAGGCTATTTACGATGTGATGATAGCCTTCAAAAAATATGAGACTTTAGATCTAGTTAAGCTACCCAAGGTAAGAAAACTCATTGATGCTGGTGTAGGAGCACCTAGGCTGACCTCCATTTTGGTTTGCACAATTTTGGCTTGTTCTTGATCTTGGCCAAATCAGTACTTTATTGTGTTTGTTTTGATCTTAGCAGATCTTGCATTTGTATGTGAAGAGTTAGTCTTTAGGACTAAAATCTTCATTAGGACATTAGTATTAAATTTTGCTTTATGAAATTTAGGACAACATATGTTAGGCATTCAATATGTGTTAAAGCCATACCCTCATTGTTTGGAGATGCTAAAGGCTAGTTGAGGGATTGTTAGTTCGAGGTTAATGAGGTGGAGATCCTAAAAAGAAGGATAATGGCGAAGTTGCAAGAATATTGCAAATTGCATGGCAACATTGTTAGGTTGCATGCAATTCAATTAGTTTGAATTCCCTTGAAATCAGGGATATGGAGGCGTGCAATCTCCCCTTGAATGTTGGAAAAGACTCCAATATGGAGGTATTGGCTCGTGGAAAGCAGTTAGAGATCATTGTAATCAAAATTTTGTTGTGTGGAGTAAAAGGAAGTAGACAGATTTCTATATTTTCTGTGTTTGTAAATCCCGTGTGTTTTCAAGACAGTGAGATATATGATCTATATGCATTTACTTGGCGTTGGATCAGGGGTTATTTAATATATTCTAGCATCTTTCCTTTTGAAAACAGTTCATTGAATAAGAATATTGGAATTATAGTTAAGCTTTGCAGTGCAATGAATAGGAAGGACTGTATTTTCTGTGTTTCACCAAATTCTTGAGAAATAGTCTTGCAAAAGCCACTGTATATACAATTTTCTCACTATTTTTGTGTTTTTTGAATGTTATAGAATGTATTTTTCCCTGTAGTCAATTGGATTTGAGTTAATTTAGTGTTTTGTGATCATAAGTTAAGGTTGTAGGGACTTTTCTTGGTTTGAACAGTCTAGTTTGATTTCTTATGGCTCTCCCATAATCTCTGTCCACGGGGTTCCCCTAAGAATAGTTGAATATGGGAGAGGAGCCAACCTATTGTACATATTTAGAAATAGGAATGGCAAGGAGTCAAGCAGTGAGTTTTAATCCCAAACCCTAGGCGAGCTAGGACTGCCCGGTTAGGGAATTGGGAGTGAGAATCAAAGAACTAAGGCAGGGGAAGGTACATTTGTACGGAAAAAGTACACTTCCAGGTGGAATGTGATTAGACACAAGGACACCTGAGAGATGGAAGCTTGAAAAATTCTCTTGAGTGAGAAACAAGCAAGTGATCAACAAAACCCTAGGAATTAGGGCAATTAGGCCTCCACTCCAAGAACTTAGGAACCAGCTGTACGGAACAGGCAGAGGTCTGAAATCAAATTCAAGATTTAAAACCTTGAAAAGGGTGTCTGAAAGTGTGTTTTTTTTTCTAGGTTGTGTGGGGAATATAAGCAGAAAAAGCCAATTAGGGACTGGTAAGGGCTACAAGGATTAGCCCCTCAAAAAGGAAAATTCATGAAATCGGGTAGGTTGAAGAGTGGACACCAAGGAAAATGGATCAGTTGGGTTGCAAGAAGCATGGAGACAGCATCTTCAAATCCCCTGCAAGTAGTTCAAGAAACATGGTGAAATTGGCATCTAGACTCTTCTAAGTGTAGGGTGAAAGATTGAAATTTCAAGTGGTAGTTGTGAAGGAGACAACAATTTTGAAGAGTGTTGGAGCCTCTAAGGTAAGAACAAGGATAGTAACTCTTGTGACAGAGTTAAAGGAGGGCTTATTTAATGATCTAAGTCAATTTGGAACCTTTTAGCCATCAAGTTCATGAGTGAAGACAGAGAGAAAGGTCTTCTAGTTGGAGTGCAAGCACACCTTGGAGGTTACATACACCAATTGCAATTGGGAATTTAAGAAGAAATTTGGAATGGATAGGAGAGATGGAAAGTTATAAGGCATGAGTGGTAGTAATAGGATACTCCTAAGTTAATTTTTTTTTTTTCAAAATTAACTTATATTTGATTCTCACATTCTATTGTTGTTGCTTATAATTTAGAAGTATATAAAATGGATGTTAAAACTATATTATTTTATGGGAATCTTAGAGAATAAATATATATGAAATTTCCTTATGGTTTTATGGTAAAATAAAATTAGAATTTTTTTTTGTAGTCTTATGAAGTAGTCATTAAAAAAATCAATAAAATGTGGTGTCATAAGTTTAGTTCCTTCATATTGGAACTTAGGTTTGTTAGGAGTGAATGTGATCATTGTTTTAGTTTTAATTTGATTGATGATCAATTTTAAATCTTATCTTATATGTTGATGACACCTTTTTAGTAGATAAAATGGGAAACAAGGGTCCCATCACTATAAAAAATAAGGACATAGATAGAGACAAACTAAAGAGTTATCAGGGATCCAATCTAAACACTTCCAAACCCAACCCTAATCAGTATCACACCCTTCACTCTAGTATTATATCGAGAGATATATTTGGGAAGACATTTCTCCCTCCTTTTTATAACTATCCAGGACATATTATCATAAAATTTATCATATCTAGGATAATTAGGAGTGGATTCCCATATCTAGGGACCATCCATAAGAATAGAAGGAAGAGATGAATGCTGAAAAACCACTACAGGAAAAGGTTGAAGGTGATCTAAATACAATGGAATAATAGACTAATAAATTAGAGAAAAATGTTGGCGGGACTCATCAAAAGGAGCTAAAGGAGTAGCCAGAGCAAGAATCACTAGATTTTACTAAATGCATGAGAAATCAAATCTAGAAAGACAATATCTAATGTCTTAATAAGACTCATCATACCAATATTCCACAAATTTATAGAATCATAAGAATTAATTATCAAGTGATATCTATGGGAATTGTTGGTATGTGGCGACTAATCATGCTATACTGTATAGCCCATGGTATACTGTACACCTCGACCCCCTGTCCTTGCCGGGGTCCGGGGGCGGTAGCCCCCGAGAAAAATTTTCTTCCTACTTTTTCGCGTGATCACCGAAAAAGGGAAAAATCAATGAAAAAAAAAATCCAATTTTGTAGAACCCTAAAATCTGGAAGCTTCTAAGCTTGGTAAAAAGGGGTTCGGATGGGTATTTCAGTATGATGAAAAACGTGATTATTCACAAGATTGTAATAGGGTTTTTACTGGATAATAAAAGTATTGGATGGCTGCGGTTTGGTGGATGTAGCCCAGATTGGGTGAACCACGTTAAATTCTTTGTGTTATGATTTATTCTGTGCATGTTTTAGTTTCTCTGTTTATTATATAAAATCTGCATTTAATTGTTAGATCTACCATCTCTAACCCTAACAAATTCCTCAACCATATTATAGTTTCCTTATGTCGAGAGAGTGGATAATCAAAATCCAAGTGGTTGATGGTAAATCATCATCTACATTTGAAGGGAAGAACCTTGTAGTCAATTAATTGAGCCAAGACCTATCCCCAACATCAAAAAAATATCATCATGAAGAGGCTTGGAGATGTTAATATCCACCAAAATATGAGAAAATATAGAGTGACCCATGTAGGAAGTAGTAGATTCATTCTTAAAGAAATTACCAATAGAGTTGTCAATGGAGACATAGTGGGAATCTTTCCAAAAATAGAGAGGAAGATTTGAAATTTGAACCCAAATAGGCCTAACATTGAGAGGTTTAGAAAGGGGGTTGAAGGAGATAGTTCAAGGCTTGACTAAGAGGGAGTGATATCCTCACATCCATAAGCTATCATCAAGCACTGAATCCCTATCCAATGAAGACGCAATGAAGAAGACCCTAGCACAAGGGAGAAGTTCAATATTACCCTCGATGATAGGCTTCCAAGATTCCAAGACCCATTTGTGTAAATCAATAATGGTAGGAAAAATATTAAATTTATAAGCCAAGCCCTTATGTAAATAGAATTATTCATTTTTAGTCACTTCCTATCCAAAAATCACCACTAGGAAATATTATTCATAGGGGAGGGTTTGCAATTTATCCTATAGAGGATATGCAAGAAGTTGTGTAACAATAATTTTTGCATAGGACTAGTGACCCAACCCCAAAGTGAGGAACTTAGTACTAAGATCATGAAGATGACTAAAGAATCAATCCCTATGAAAATTAGTGCCCCTAAATTAACATAATCATTAAAAATAATAATAGAATTATCCCAACCTAGAGAGTTGTCCTTGTAGCAATTAAACAAGAACCATAACCAACTCTAAATCTAGCTTTATCACTAAAAGACCCAATGTGAGCAATCACAATAGATTTTTCACCATGAACAAGATTCAAGGACAAAATATAATCCCTAAGAATGGATTCTACAACCAAGGGAGGAGCAATGTCCAAACCAACACCATTATCATTACACACAATAAAGACACCTAGGTAAAAGTATAGATTTGTGTCATACTTTCAACAAATAAAATAGTTTCAATAAAAATAGTTTCACTGAAAACCATGTGACACATAGGTGGCACATATGGTTTCAAGAAAAACCCTTTCACTTTAAACCATCAAATAGATTTTTCAATTAAAAATTGAAATGAGGTTTGATTTATATGTAAAAATTCAAGTGAAACACTTCAATTGGGAGGGTTTTGATTGAAATCCTTTCACCTAAAACTATTCATGGTAGCTTAACCCCTCTTTTGGAAAAAATTAAAAAAAATCAACTTCAACTCTAGATTTATTCAACTGTAAGTTATTTCATGAAAATTTAAAAATATCCTTTTGTAGAGCTGGAGTCTAGAACTAAAAAAAAAATATTTTGACTTTTTTTTTTTAATTTATTACAAGTAGGTTTTCATAATCAAACATGAGTCTAATTAGAAACTTAAAAATATTTTAAAAATAAAAAAATATATGGTCACTAGAGGAGAGAATTATCTCCAAGAGAATATAATTATTTTCAATGATAAAAAAAAAGATGGAAGTTGACATCCCGTGAAAACTATGAAATTTTTATTAAGTTCAACTTTTAAAATTATTAAAAATAAATTCTCGTCAAAAAATAATCCATGCACTAGATTTTCAAGTCATCAACCTCACTTTTTCAAGAAAAAAAAAGAAAGTAAAACTCTTTACTTAAAATTTATAAAAAAAAATGTATCCAATTGATTTTATAAAATTTTAAAAAATTATATAAACATAAACTATATTATAACTATATTAAGAGTTCTACATATTATTAGTTTGCATCATGCTAAAATTCAAAACATAATTGTCACTTTTAGGTGCTTGAAGTTGAAAATTTGTATTTGTGTTGACATTTCCTTTATAAAGTGTGACAAGATTTTTGAACTTCTACCCACTTGAGATAGGAAAGAACTGAAGCTAGGTGCCAGGGATACATGCACTAGGATTTCAAACAAAATTAAGGAGATGATGGGAGAACCATTTTTAAATATTTTTTATGACATGTTCATTACAAATAGTAAGGGTATCATTAGGGAGCTCAAAACTTAGTTATCTAGTTCCTTTGATGTGAAGTATTTTGGGGTTGCAAAGTACATATGGGGCATGGAGTAGTAGGGATTAGGTTTGCAAAAAATATTTAGTTTAATCAAAGTATCCATTTTTATATCATTTTGTAGAGGTTTATGATGTAGGAATAAGTATTTATAAATAATTTTGTGGTACTAAACTATCATTAGATCAATGTTCTAAGTCAGATGATGATTTGGAGGATATGTTTAATATTTTATATGCTATTTTCATATGATTTGGAGGATATGTTTATCTTGCAAAGATAATTAGATTATGCAAAAAAGGATTACAAATAGTTTTTAGGGACTTAATATTATTGTATAAGCCATCATGGGATTGATGATGTGCATAAGTCACTTGATATATAGGATTTTAATGATTCAGATTGGGCTAGTGATTTGTATAGCTAGAGATCCATGAATGACTATGTGATTTTTATTTGGATTTATCAATTGGATGAGTAAGTGGAAACCTAAAATTAAATTATCCACTAGAGAAATAAAGTACAAGGATGTAATTAGTTATAGAGATAGTATTTAGATATTGACTTTGAGTTCAAAAAAGTTAGAATTGGATGTGATAGTCAAAATATATTTTTGACAAAAGAACATGATGTACCATGCTCATATAAAAAATATTGATTATTAGTATAACTTATATGAGATGGTTGAGGTGAAAAAGTCATGAAATAGAAGGTTTAAACCTTGGCTAAAGTTGTAGATTATTTCACTGAGCTAGTGGGCATGGATAAAATTAGTCAGTGCGAGCAAGCCCTAGGCATTGCTTCTTCTATTAATTAATGTATTGCATCTTCCATATATCTCTTGCAATATAAATTTAATGTGTGAGAATGTTAATATTAGGGGTACAATTAATCTTGCAATCTTGAGACTTGATTAATTATATTTAAGTAGAAGATAAATAATAGATGATCTCCAAATATGTTAGAGTGGATCAAATAGGATGCCCATGTGTGGATGGGGGCATTATTTATTTATTATGTGTTATCCTAAATACTTGGGACATTGTGTAAGAGGGTATTAAATAGGGAGTTTACTCAAAACTAGGATTTGTAAAGCATCTTCCTAATTTGGTATTTACCACATAGGCATTGATTGCTCTCATAACTTGCATCTAGTATTGTGATCTTGGTCAATTGGACTATTATGACAAAATCTATGAAATATATGATGCATAAGAAGGATGTGAGAATTATAATAGGAGCTACCAAAATTTCCAAGATGCTTGAAAATGACCATAAAAAAATTATATTTTCTTCATGGCTCATGGTTTTGACTCATGATTTTGGATACTACTTAATAGTTTCTTGTTTCCAACTTTTTTATTTATTGGATGTGTGGGATAATAGATGGTAAGGTTATTTTTTAGGCAACATTACCCTACTAGAATAATTTCAAAGGAATAAGTGGATTGTATTAAATTGTACTACATTGTTTAAATTAGTACAAGTATGGGTCTCTTTGGGTGGGGTTTTTTCTTGCAAAGGTTTCTCTACATATATCTAGTGTTTATATGTTTAAATTTTATGAGTTAATTCATTTTTTTATATTTCTTATCCATTAGTTCTATTGATATAATTGTTTTATTTACCCTACTACTTCAAAAACTACTATCAGTTGATACGAATTTGCTTAAATCCTAAAATTATTATATATTAAGTATATAATTTTTATGAATTAACTATTGAATATTAATCATTTCTTGATTAAACATAGATAAAGAAAACAAGGGATACCCTTCTTCCATGAATCTTGTCCATAAGAAACTATGTAAGTGGGATACATAAATGTTTCACCTCTAAGAGACATGATTGGTTGTCATGAGCAATATCTTACTAGTTGATCAATCTCCCAATATTGATATACCCATAAGGAATTGGTTGCATAGTCACTTTACTATGTATCATGATCATTCATTGTAAGAGAGATATAAATTAGTTAATCTACCATATGGTTTTAAGATAATCATGGTTAGAAGAAGGCACTTTGGACCCCATAAAGTATGATTAATTTCCTAAACTACTAGAAATGATTTTTATTTTCTTAAAACAAAGGGGTAAAAACTTTATTAGAAATCAAAAAAGAGCATTACAATAATAACCAAGGGACCTAGCCCCAGAAAACAAGGCGAAAACCTCACAACATAAAACAACATCAACTATCCCCATGTATCCTCCTATCCTCCTCCAAGAACCGGTCTAAATCCAGATGCAGCTCAGGGTTAACCTGATCCCAATCCTCAACCTTCCAACCACTATCATGCTCAGAGGCCCATTTGGCCAAGCAGTCGCAACATGATTCCACTCCCTCAGGATGTGAACAAAGGATGCCTCCTCCATCCGAGAACTAACCTGAAGAATTCGCTGAACCACCGAAGCCAACTGCCAATTTATATCAGATATCTTTCGCTCATTCAAGAGATTAATCAAAATTTGTGAATCAGCTTCACATATAACTTTTCTCCATCCCAAAGCAAGGGCCCTCTCAATAGAATGAAGAATTACTAGACCCTCCATGAAGTTAACAGTCTTCACTCCCTCATGTATAGAGAACAGAAAAATCACCGACCCAACTGAGTCCCTGCCAACCCCACCAATTCCAGCAGGCCCAGGATTTCCCCTAGAAGAACCATCAGCATTGATCTTTAAAAATCCATTGGGAGGAGGTAACCACCTTCCAACCCGTTGAACCCTCTTTTTCCCATGCCTACAGTTCCTAGAACTGACAAAAGATGAATGAATTTCTTGAAGACCTAGTCTGGCCACCAACTCAGCATCACCTCTCTCCAAGGGGAAAACCACATCACATTTAGCTAAAACTGACTCCTGCACCATTCCAAGCATACGCATCCAAACTTGCCGACCCACCAACTTCTGATCACGAAAAATTCGGCGGTTCCGCTCCAGCCAAATCTGCCAAAGCAGAAAGGTAGGGCCCATGAACCAAACTTCCTGCAAAAAGGAAGCCATAGAAGGAGGTCTTCCCATACTATCCCAGAATTCAACCAAAGAGCACGCATGAATACAAGGAAGCTTCCACACCTCCCACCACCAATGCCAAAGCTGCACAACAAAGGGGCACCGAAAGAACAAATGTGAAGAATCCTCTTCCGCTCCCCCACACAAAACACAAATTGAAGGTCCTTGAAATCCCCGTTTACGAATGTTATCCCAGGTCAAGCACCTATTCCAAGCCAAAGTCCAAACAAAGCAGTTGCATTTAGGCCACGAGAGTTTATTCCACACCCTTTTCCACCAATGAACCTCTGCCCCAGTTAGCTTCTGAGCCAATAACACCTGATAACCAGAAGCAACAGAGTAAACCCCCTTAGGATTATGGGTCCAAGCAAGAATATCCTCTTCCAGAAGAGAACTACAACTCCTACTATGAAGAATCTTGTGAAGCTCAGCACTTTCTTCCGCAAGTCCCAAATGTGGCCACTCTGCGGGATCCTTCCAATGAGCTACCTCCAACTCCAGAATTCAAAAAGAAGGAAATAAACTTCACAGTCACTCAATTCTAGCCTACTTAGCTTCTGAGAAACATTTGTGGTAAGAAGTAGTGCTTAGGTTGTGTCCTGAGAAGTAAGTGGAGGGAATCCATCCCAAGAATCTGACCAAAAGAGAGCTTCAGTTCCCCGTCTACAAATCCAAAATAAACCTTCCTTTGGGATAAGATTTTGCAATCTCTAAGAGTATTCCAAATCATCAACCTTTCTCAAGAGGGTAGTTCGAGATCCTATCGGGAATCCTAGTGAAATACTTATGAGATAAAATCCTGGCCCATAGCTAATCCTGCTCCACACACCATCTCCAGTAAAATAAAATTTTATATACAATGTTCTAATTGAGCAAATACAGAATGCTTTCTGGGCACTAGCACCAATTAAATTGCTTTGGGTTGCATACAACATCCCACCTGACCAGGCTCCACTTGGAGGATGAAAAACTTCCCGCCCATAAGAACTGCCTTTCAAGAGAATCCAACTCCCTCAGAAAACCCATCGGAGCCACCTGAAGCATACATCTATAGGTAGGGAGAGCTTGCACCACCGACTTGAGAAGTTGAACCCGCCTCGCAAAAGACAACCATCTGTGGGTCTAATGATTAACTTTTGCACGGAGCTTATCAATAATATTCTGCCAAGAACCCTTGGGAAGATGGCGAACAGAAATTGGGAAACCCAGATACGTCAAAGGGAGAACCCCTATCTAAAACCTCAAGATATTAGCAATTCTTCTCTGTATGGGGGTTGGTGTATTGAAGAAGAATATGGAAGACTTCTCCTCATTAATCAATTGTCCTGAAGCAACAAGATATATGTCCAACACCTGCCTCAAGTTAGTAGCTTCCCTAACAGTAGCCATCCCCATCAGGGCAGTATCATCAACAAACTACAAATGAGATTGCGGAGGAAATTCTCCACCCCATCGCCAACCCTGAATGATGCCAAGCTCCACCCTTCTTTTCAACAAACATCCAAGGCCTTCCACAAGAAGCAGAAAAAGATACGGAGAAAGAGGATCCCCTTGGCGCAAACCCCTTGAGGCACCAAAAAGTTCAGAATGATCTCCATTTATCAAAACTGAGAAGGAAACAGACGTGACACAGCTCATGACCCATTGGATCCACTCCTCACCAAAACCAAAAGAAACAAGGATCTTCTACAAAAAAGACCATCTAACCCTGTCATAAGCCTTAGCCATATCCAGCTTAATGAACATAGCCTTCTCGTGGGAGTTGTCCATGGAGTGGATGGTCTCCGTAGCAATGACAACCCCGTCAAGAATCTGTCGACCCGCCACAAATCCACTCTGTTCCTCTGAAATCAGCACTTTAAGCCACTTCTTCAATCTCTCAGCCAATAACTTAGAAATGATTTTATAAGCCACATTGCAAAGAGAGATAGGCCGGAACTGAGATAACCTATCAGCCCCTTCACACTTGGGTATGAGAGCAAGGAAGGTGGAATTCAGAGCACGAAGCATCTGTTTATTCCTCTGGGACTCAAGGACAACAGCCAGAAGATCCAACTTTATGATATCCCAGAATTCCTGAAAAAATTCAATCGGGAAACCATCGGGACCAGGAGCTTTACCCTTCTTCATCTGAAACACAATCCCCTCCAGCTCATCAAGAGAGATATCTTTCATCAGATACTCATTCGCCTCCCTGGAGACCAACTGAGGAATACAAGAAAGAACTTGTGCTTCCTCAACAAGAGCCCCCTTGTGAATCCTCCCTAAATAAAGTAGCAAAATACTGAGATGCCTCAGCAGAGATTTCTTGAAACGAGGCAAGATGTTCACCCCTATCATTCACCAGAATAGGAATGGAATTACCATGCCTCCTATCCTTCACAGAATTGAAGAAGAAGGCGGTGTTTTTATCACCTTCCTGTAACCATTCAACCTGGGCCTTTTGCTTCCAATAGATTTCTTCCCGCAATTCAAATTCCTCAACCACTTTCAAAGTCTTAGCCTCCTCCCTTAGAAGATCCTCAGAGGCCCCATTCTCACGAATCAACCGCGTAATATTATTCAACTCCTCCTGTGCGGCAACCTTAGCATGAAAGATATTACCAAAACATCGCCGATTCCACCTTTTAAGCTGATATTTGACAAACTGAAGAAGCTTGGAGAATGTGTACATTGCCATACCAAAAGTTGGTCTACCAATCCGCCACCACTCAGCCACATGTTCATGAAGAGTAGGATCCCATAACCACATAAGTTGGAACTTGAATGAGGGAGAATGAGGCCCCCGAGTAGAGATAATACTAAGCTTAATAGGCCAATGATCAGAACCTCTCCAATCAAGAATTTCAGATCGAGTGGACCATAAGTCTCCAACCCAATAACAAGAAACCAAGAATCGATCTAGCCTCTCAGCAACACAACTCTCACCAATTCTCCTATTATTCCAAGTGAAGCGACCATTACTTGGCAGAACATCAATAAGATTTAATTTAGAAATGCTATCTCTGAATAACAGAGCAGAAGGCTCCAACCTAGGAATTCCACCTCTTTTCTCAGACAACTCCACAATAGCATTAAAATCGCCAGCCATAACCCACGGATGGTAAGGAGCTAAGCTACGAACAAAACGAAGATGGGACCATAGAAGTTGTTTACCCAGAAACTCAACAGGAGCATACACATTAGAGAGGAGAATACACTCACCAGTCTCATACCAAGAGGCGACTAGGGATATAGAGGATCTAGAGGACATCCACTAGAGAGGGAAAATCTTCTGAGGGTTCCAAAAGCAAGCCACCCCTCCGGAAGCACCAAGAGCCCCCACACACTGGCATTCACCATATTTCCACAACTTAGGAGCCATGGCCAACATATTATCTATAGATAATTTAGTCTAAAGAAAAAGAACATCCGGAGAATGATTCCTAACCAAATCACGAACAACTTTTTGTCGAGGGCCACTGTTCAAGCCCCTTACATTCCATGAGAGAACAATCATTTCTGGGGGCATGAAAAATGTGAATCAAGAGTCTTGACTGACCCTGACTCCACCAAAGTTTCCCCAGTTAATTTAATCTTCTCCATATCCTTTTTCCTTCCCAGCTTGGAAGTCCTGTCACCAACCCCTTTCTTCAGTTCATTTTGCTGAATACCCAAACGAGAGGAGGCCAAAGAGCTCTTCCCCACATCCTTGCCTCCTTTCAGGGGCAATGGGGAACCACCTCCACCACTCTTCGAAGCTCCAATAGAAGATTCTTGTTCAGTCTGGACAATCAATTGTTGATCTGTATCCATCTGCCCAACCCCAATCTCCTGCACATCCTGCATGGCCTCCAATGGTGGCCCATCCTGTCCTGTACCCAAAGTTCCCTGATCCAAGTTCAGCAACCCCGGATTCACTTCCTCCTGGCTGAGATCATCCAACACCTCAAACCTATTAAAAGTTTCATCATCCTGCCTCTCCCTCAAGGTCCGCTTTTGGCCCCGATTCCTATTGCGAGCCTTGACAGGGACATAACCATCATCTCCATTACCATCACCCGGAATAGGCTCCTTACCATTATCCTTACCATTATCAGTCCTAGGAGGATTACGAGAAGGCTGAGAAGGTTGGGGCCCCACAGGCTTAGCCCTAGGGCACCTACGCTGCAAGTGACCATATTCATGACAAAGACGACACCGAAAAGGTAGGGTTTCGTAATCTAGCTGTTGAACCCAAGTATATGATCCAGCACTCACTTCAACAGAATCTGGCAGTGGCTTGCTTAAATCAATTTCTACACAGATACGAGCAAAAGTCATTACCTTTTTATACTGCATCTGTTGTGAAGACCCAACAGGTTTACCGAGCATTGAAGCCACCAAATGCAACACGTCATCTCGCCAACACTCAACTAGAAACCACGGCAACCAAACCCAAACTGGGATCCGACTCAGTATTGCCTCAGTCGAGTTGAAGCCAGCATGCCATGGCTTGATAAACAAACCCACCTAGTTATAAAAATAGGGGCCACCCTCGAAGACCTAATTCTGATCTGCCATACAATCAAAAGAGACCATAAAAAAGTTGTTCGCAAGGAGCCTAATCTCCATCTCCCCCTCCGGCATCCAAGTCCGCTAAGCCCAGGATTCCAAAAATTGCAGCAAGACTCTCAAACCCATGAACTTGCAATAAAAAGAGTTCCTTGAATAGTATTCAATATCATCTGCAAGCATTTCCATCGGTATAATCAACTTCGGTCGCTCTTTGCATCTTTCCAAACACCCATTAATCTTCGTTATTCAGGAATCACTAACCGATCCTAGATCATTCATCTCCATCTCTGAAGAAAACAGTGTATTATCAAAAACATTCACTCCATGCGTCGAAGGCTTCGAACCAAATGTTGATTGGAAATCCAATTTGGGGCTAGCCCCAAATGTTTCCCCACCCTGCATAGCAAAAAACAAGATCCCCAGCAGGCATGCAAACCCCCAAGACACTTTTGCAAGAAATGGAAAAAAAGAAAAGACCCCAAGGGAAGGATCAAAACCCTTCCACCCACAAGCCACCCAAACGGCAGCAAGAAGGCCTCCAGAAAAGAAAAAACCCCACCACCACAACCCCGATAGCTTCAAAAAACCCCCCCCACAACGCAGAAGCGAGCAACACACAGAGAACGAGCTAGGGCACGGTCGCCCTAGCTCAGCTTGCAAAGCACGCGAATGCCATCTTTTAAAGACAATGCAATTTAAGCAATATACTTTCTCGCACATTTTTGTAGCACATCAGTGTTAAAACCGCTCAACCTGCTATCGAAAGGAACAATAAGGAAAGATTGAAAGGCATGAACAATAAATTAATCATTTATGCAAAATACCCATGTAAAACATACATATATATATACATGTAAACATATAGACATGTATAAAAACATGTATATATACATGTATACATATACATACATTATGCTTATATAGCAGCATACATATACATATAAATACATAAACGTACATACATATACATACATATACATATAGGATTGGCAGCCTCAGTATAGGGAGGGTTGGATAGGAAGTGTTTGGTCGTGCGAGGCTTAATGCATTCTATCATTATGTTGCACAATGGGAGCAAGCAAAGCAAAGTAAATATAGGCGGATAGAGTAAATGTCATATTGAGTGTTGCAGTGTGAGAAACTATACTTTGATTAAGATGCATTGTCAAAAGAGTCATTCTAGCATTAATTTCATAGTAAATGGGAAAAATTTGTTGTCTACATATCTAATCTATCATATTGTAGTATTTTTTTTTGCATATACATACACATGCATATACATACACATATACATACACATATGCATACATGCATACACATACATACATATACATATACAAGCATATACATACATATACATATACATATATACATATATATAAATACATATACATATATATATATATATACACATAGACATATATACACATATACATACATATACATATAGAATATTGATTTTTGTAGTGTCAAAAACTATACTTTGATTAAGTTGCATTGTCAAAAGAGTAATTGTGCCATTGATTTCATAGCAAATGGGAAAAATTTGTTGTCCTCATATATGATCTATCATATTGTAGCATTTGTTTTTGCATATGCATAGACATACACATATGCATATACACATGCATATACATACACATATACATATACATATATACATATATACATACATATGCATATATATACATAGCCATATATACACATATACATATACATATACATACACATATACATATACATATATATATACATACATATACATATACATATAGATATACATGAAAGGTATCCTTTTATATGCTGGAAAATAGGAATGCATATCTAGTTCCACATCTATATGCTTTGTCAAGATGACCCATGTACATATACACCTAGAAGCAAAGAAAACTGGAAACAATAACGCAAAATTTGCAACAGGTATAACATCAAGGGAAATCATACTTACATAATCAGGATCTGAAAGCTAAGGGGTCACGCCCTCAGAGCTGGACTTTGCAGGGGCACCAATGGCTACTACCAACAAATCAATATTGGGGGGCTCTACGAACCCATCCACAAAGCCCGGTTCCATAGACATAGTTCTAGAAACTTATTTGCAGCGACAAAATGTTGCAATTTGAGCTCACTAATTCACAACTCTATACCCACTTTTAATAGAAATCCACTTTTAATGTTGTACAAACAGTAGTGGATACATCAATAAGAATAAAAATAATAAATGCAAATGCATATACCCCTATTTGTATCTTTCTATCTTTGGGGCTACTTATATGTGCATGCATGCAGGGTTTTACTATTTCTATATATGTGTATTTATGTAGATTTTTAATTTTTCTATGTTATGGAAAGAATCATATGGTGCAAATAATTTGTCGAAAATACATATAACATCACAGGCTTAATTGGAGATTTGGCCTACATTGCTTGGTATTCAATATTATGGACAAAACATTTATGCAAAATACCCATGCAAAATGACTTATAGATTCAGTTTGGGAAACCTCAATTTTGTTATAAAAGAGACCTAAGGAAGATGATTCTTACAATACTGTAATATTAAAGCAACACCGCTATGAATATTTTACAATGCAACTTAATCAATATATTTTCCTACCTTAATAACAAAAAAAAAAACAATTACTCAATAATCAGACATATGTCATGCTTGAGTGTTTTCCTAATAGTTCTTTTACGATTTTCCTATCTGCTTAAAATATTTAATGCCAAATAATGGAGCTTGAATGTAGAATATATGCATGTATATATGTGTAGAAATAATTAAGTACATATATGCATTGAATTTCCCCTTTATCAACTCATTTATAAACACACATATATAAGTAGATATATCTATCCATATGCGCATATGTATATATGTATTTATATACATTGTACTATATTTAAACACTTGTGTATAGTATATTTATTTCTCACCATCTAACTCCCACGCTTGGAATTTATGAAGGAAAGAAACATCCAAAATAAATTTCCCCTCAATTAACTGACTGGGAAGGCTACAAATTCAAACCTTTTTGGTTGCTTATACCATATTGTCTACTTCGAAGTTTGGCATTAGTATAGGTAGCTAAAGGGTTGAATTTGAAGCCTTCTCAGCTAGTCAGCTGAGGGAAAATCCAGTCTGGATGCTTACTTGCATTTTGAAATGAGCTACGGGGGGCATACTTTGTATATATGGATATATGTCTCCGTACATGTATATTTTTAAATGCAGAATAAAAATTCAATATATATATATACACACACACACCAATTGTAATGCAATGGCACAAAAAGAACTAAATGCAATATTCAATGTTGTAGTGGGGGCGAAGTTTACTACAAAATATCCACTTGAGAAAATATATTGATTCAGTTGCATTCTCAAAAGAGTTATTCTGGCATTATGAATATGTTACACATACTGCACAATTAAATGTTGGCTTCTCAACAAATAGAAACTTCAAACAAATAGCATATCAACTAAAGATATAAAGTTGAACAGATAAAAGAACTATTACAAAACACTTAAAAGCCACCAAACTATTTTTTCTTCCATGCCTATACAAAAATATTTTCAACTTCCCAAATCAAATATGTAAACCTAGCTCTTTATGATGGGTATATGTAAGATTATCATGGAAAAAATAGGCCCTTAAGTGGCAAAAAATTTAGAAAAATCAAAATTAGGAAACTTGACATAAATATTGAATAAGTTATCTATATTATTTCAAAAATATGTAAGAATAGAATTTGTAGTAAATTGAATGTAGTTTCTAAACTACTAGGTTTATTCAAAAAAAAATATCTATTTGGTGAAAATTTAAAATTTCAATAAAGTAGTACTTAAATTTTAGGGAAAAATAAGAAGTAGGTGTCTGTCTGACCACCCTAACCACAATAAAATGATAATATTTTTTTTATAAGACTTTAGATATAATTAGAGGAATCATGTCCCAATGTGACGCATATTTTTTTGTAATTTTTTCCAAGTAAATAATTAATTATGAATTTTTTATTACAAATTTTAAAAATATAAAAACTCAGATGTCTAAACACCTTAACTTGGTCAAAACTTCATGAAATTCAATTTTATTTTTTTAATCCTATAGTATGCGAAGCAAAAAATGTGACACATGTTTCAGATTCAAAAAATGTGATACCGTTTGAAAGCTATAGATGTTTTTCAATCAGCCTATCAATCAGGACTTTAGTTGTAATTCTAATAGAAAATGAATAATAATTATTTATTAAATTGAAATTAAAGCATAATTTATATTGGTGGAAAGTTGAGAATCTCCTTTAAAAACCCTTTTCGTTTCATCCATTTTGGGTAAAAAAAAGTTGTCAGCCACATACCCATCATATCGCCACTTTTTGGCCCATCATAATCCTGCACATACCCTGACGTTACTTATTTTCTTTAGGCTATGACAACAATTATATGGTGCAAAAATATCCACAAAATGTGTATAACACCACAGGCTTAATTGCAAATCGAGGAATGCAACTATTGCTATTTTTTGCAGTTAAAGCTGGAAGCCCATTCAACCAACTGTTACATACATTACTTGTGTTGTGTTAATATGTTTTATGATATTCTTTCCTCCTATTTCAAAGCTCTTTTTAATGTTTGGTTTCGGTATTCTCTCATTTTTTGTGGTTCCTGAGTCTTTTCCTAATAGTTCTTTTACAATTTCCCTAATTCTCTATAATATTTAGTGCCAAATAATGGAGCTCGAATTTAGAATATATGTATGTACATATGTAACCATTCAACCAGCCTTTGATGTATTGCTTTTGGTGAAGCTGCCACTAGTTTGCTACAAATTGTAGCAAAAGACCTCTACATGGTGCAAGACAATTCTGAGTCTACAACAGATCCTCTTGTTGTTATCAAAGGCCTTGTTTGCAAACCTTGTCTTGTACAAATATGTTTAGTATGGGTTTTTGATCATCTGTGATGTATTAGGGTAGGAGAATAATTATATGAGGTGACCCTAAATATTTTTATGTAAAAAAGACCTTGCCAATTTCTTTAAACTTATAGATAGATAACAAAATTTGAAACATATTGATACAAGATTCAACCTACATCCTTTGCTGGTAAATATTGAAGACAAATAGAGAATTTTATAAGAGGTATTAGACCTTATGATGGAAATTAGCTATAGGCATCTCCACCTGTAATTCTATCACTATCTAGACAAGGTGTAACACCAATTTCTATGTAACAATTGGTTTCTCAATTGAAAATTCAAGCTACATTATTTTCCACTAAATATTATAGACAAAATAGGGAAATTGTAAAACAACTATTAAAAGAATAGTTAAAAATCATAGCTAAATCATAGATTAGCCGAAACCCACACTAAAATTATTCGTAGAAGGCAAGTAGGCTATGTAATACTTGGTTTGTCAATACAAATTTATAGCTACATTATTTAGCACGAAACCCATATTAAATAGAACTCATAAAGCCAATGAGTACCAATAATCTGCACAACCTTCCCACAAGGGCATAGGCTTAATCATAAATTCAAGCTACATTGCTTGGGACTAAATTGTGGAGACAGATAGAGAATCTGCAAAAGAGCTATTGCATGAAAAATCCTCTTGTTGGTCAAGCTGATGGGGGAACCTGTCGGAATGTTCATACAGATAAATTGAACAAATAAAAGAGATATTAGAAACAATAACACTTGCCAGCTACCAAAATATTTTTATATCCAACATGTTCATAATCTACAAATGGTCCTATGTTAATGTGTCCAACATCATAGATGCAAACAGATAACCAAAACAATAAATGGACGACAATAAAAATACTAACCCTAAGCATATTTATTGAGAAAATAAACAAGATTCAACTACAATTGCTCCTATGGTAACGAGTATAAGGCCAAAGATGGACAGAGATAAACTCACTCGCATCCCAAGCAAGGGCCTGTCAAAAAATATGCACATTATGTGAAGTTGGACATCGGGAAAAAGAATATCACGCAACATATTGGTGCAAGATAAGTAGTCTATGTAACAACTATAAGAGCTATTAGGATGATACTTAAGAATCAAATGTATGTCATTCTCCAGTGTTTTCCTTATAGTTTTTTTACAATTTTCCTATTTCTCTATAATATTTAATGCCAAATAATGCAACTCAAATTTACAACATATGCATGTATATATGTATATATATGTGTACATATATGTATAATACATATATGCATGTTACCACAGGAGCAATTGTAGTTAAATGTTCTTTCTTTCATTGTTGGTCTATTGTTTTCATTATCTGTGTATATCTTTGGCATTGCAGCCATTACCATAGGAGGAATTGTAGCTATCTATGTGTAGGGTTTAGGGTTGTATGAAACCATTGACATATTGGAGATAAAATTACTCTAGTGGTTGTTTAGTATTATTCAAATAACTCTTTTACAATTTCTCTATTTCTATATAATATCTAGTGTCAGGTGATGTAGCTCGAATTTTTAATGGAGCTTGTTGCGTTGTATTGATGTTTGCATGGGTGTTTTGTATAGATGATTAATTTACTGTTAATGTCTTCTTGTTATATGTTTCTATCTTTGGCGTTATACCCATTTTTGAGACTTGAAAGAGATTATTGCTCTTTGTGGGTGGAGAAATTGCAGTTAAATCTTCTTTCTTTCATCAAAAAAATATGGTTGGGCTTAGTAATTTTTGTCGCTCTTGTTTATTGTTTCTAGTTATATATATATATATATATATATATATATATATATGCATTACATACATACATATATACATACATACATACATACATACATACATACATACATACATACATACACACACACACACACACACACATATATATATGCATACATATATACATATGTAGACACATATATATACTTTATGCATATTTGTTGCTAGACACATTTTGTACAATTAGTCCCTTGCTATGTTTCTGATTGAGCTAACTTCAAATGCTTACAAAGACAATGGTATAGATTGTGAGCAGCTACATAATTTATTCCTATGTGTGCATATATACAACTGCACAACTATTGATCTCCCATGGTTTTCATTTTCAATGAAGTTTGTTAATGTCTTCTTGTTATATGTTTCTGTTAAAAAATTTGCAATATCTGGCATTTCGTATTATACAGAAATGGAGGAATTGTAATAGAGCTATTAGTACAACATACATACATATATTTATGCATATATACAAATCTATACACATGTATTTATATACATACATACATACATACATGTATATATATACATATTTACACATATATATACATATGTACACACACACACACACACACACATATATATATAGACTTAATCGAGACTCCAAGCTACAATAGTGTTATTCTAATACCTCTTTTATAATTTCTCTATTTCTCTATAATGTTTCGTGTGAGGTGATACAACTCGAATTTTCAATCAAATTTTTGGGGTTATAATCTTTTCTACATGGGTTTTTTGCATAGATGATTAATTTATTGTTAATGTCTTCTTGTTATATGTTTTTGTCTTTGAGGTTAAACCCATTTTGGAGACTTCAAAGAGATTATCGCTCTTTACGGGTGCAAAAATTACAGTTAAATCTTCTTTATTCTGCTAGATATTGTAAAAGAGCTACTACATGAAAAATCCTATTCACGGCTCGACTGATAGAAATCCCATTGAAAACTTCAAACAAATAACAAACACTCTACATATCTACATATTTGCATATCTATATATTTACAATTTCTCCATCCATACAAAACCATAACGGCAAACATCCATGGAAAATGACTTACAAATTCTAGAGAAAAATAGTTTTAACATAAACAATAAATAAACCATTTATACAAAACACCCAATTAAAACAACCTACAGATTTCACAGCACCATAGTTTTAAAACCCTCCAATTTTCCATAAAATCGAGTGGAGGCTGACGATTTTTACAATACTCTACTATCAAACAATAGTATCAGTTTTACAATAGTTGACTATGAAACCAACATCACAATGGCTCTTTCGACAATGCAACTTAATCAATATACTTCTTCACACATTATGCAAAAAATCCAAGCTACATTGGCTAGAATTAAATATTATAGAGAAATAGAGAAATTGTAAAACACCTATTACACAACAAATCCTATTCAAGGCCCAGCTAACGAAAATCTCATTGGAAACTTCAAACAAATAACAAAACCTCTGCATATCCATATATATACAATCACTCCTATCTTAATCTACAATTGGGTAATAAAATTACCAACCCTAACCATTTTGACCGAGGAACATAGATTTAACTACTATTGCTCCTATGGTAACGGGTATAAGGCCAAAAATGCACAAAGATAACTACAAACAATAAACCAAGAATGAAAAAATTACAAACCCTAACCATATTTCTTGATGAAACAAAAAAAGATTCAACTAAAATTTCTCCATCCACACAAAATGATAATGTCAGACATCCATGCAAAATGACATACAAATTCTGGACAACAATAGTTTCAACATAAACAATTAAGAAACAATCTATACAAAACACCCATGTAAAATGATTTACAGATTGCGGAGAATGGCAGTTTTAAAACCCTCCAATCCGACACAAAAAGCACTAAAGCTGATGATTTATATAGTAGTCTCCTATGAAACAAACTAAGGAACCATAGCCGACAATTTTTATAATAGTCCACTATCAACCCAACACCACAATGGCTCTTTTGATAATGCAATTTAATCAATATACTTCCTCACACATTACATAGCACATCAATGTTAAAACCTTGAAACTTGCTATCAAAATGAACAATAAGCAGAGAATGAAAGACATAAACAATAAATTAATCATTTATGCAAAATACCCATGCAAAACAACTTACTAATTCTATAGTCCAATAGTTTTAAAACCTTCCAACCTGCTAAAAAATGGAGTCGAACGTGATGAATTTAACAATAGCCTGCTATAAAACCAACACCACAATGGCTCTTCCAACAATACAATTTCATCAAAGTATAATCTCCCACACGCCAACATTCAATATTGCATTTACTTCATCTGCCACCATCGTGCAATGATAGGATGCATTGGCCCTCACGCCAACAAATAAATGCTTACCATTCACCTTCCCCGTATCTTGGACACCATTTTCCACCACCACCAACCCACGTAATTACCAAGGTCTATGTCGCCACAAAAAAACCTGGTTACCTCCCTACCAACGCAAGACCCCCAGCACCCGCAAATCCAATTCCTAGCTAGGCTAATGAAAATCCCGACAGAAACTTCAAACAAAATAGCCTATCCGCTAATTATTTAAGATTAAATTTAATTGTTGCAACTATATTTAATAAATATTTATTACAATTGCATTTAATAAACATTTTTTTTAAGAATCAAACTCGACTTCAAGTATATTCGTAGTGATTATTTTGGAAAAAATACATCTTTATAGTTTGAACAATCAATATAAATAGTTATGAGAGCTTTTGGATCTAAATAAAAATACACAGTTAAATCCAAAAGCTCTCATAACTATTTTCATGGACTATGGAAAAATTATGCCTACAATCAATATAAAGACAATAGATAGCTTTATATGAGTTAATTCATATTTCAAGAGAAATTCCCCTCCCTTTACAAATATTTAGAAGTTTAAAGATTGCATGATACAAACATTTGGTATGTGGTTAATGATATGGTCAAATTAAAATTTAGTAACAAAATTAGAGAGAAACTCCTTATAAATTTTCAAAATCATTTCTAATATAAGCATTCATCTACACAAACAAAACTATTAGTAACAAAATAAGAGAGAAACTTTCTAAAAAATTTCAAAATCACTTTCAATATAATCATTTGTCTACACAAACAAACAAAACTATTAGTAATAAAATTAGAGAAAAACTCTCTACAAATTCTCAAAATCACTTTCAGTATAATTATTCAACTACACAAACAAAACTATCTCACACGCAAAAACAACTAAGAATAACAAACTAAAGACAAATACTAGCCACTATATAACATTGGACTCTTGACTCAAAACTACCTCACATGCTAAAACAACTAAGAATAACAAAAGCTACTATCCTCATATACAACAATAGGTACCTATAAGAGGGCGATCCTTAGCTTCATTGAAAGATGATCTTGCAACTTGTTCGTAAAGAGGCGATGCTTTACCTTCAATGCATTCCCTATTTATGTAGGAGCGCGACCCACTTTGAACAGCATGTGATTTGACCACAGCTCCTCCGTTCATGAAAGGCAAACTGTGAAAATTGTTCAGCTTCCTTGTCGTGAAGATATACACCTCAAGGAAACCATTGCCCACTCAATCTCCATTATTAAATCGCATAAGGGCGTAGCAAGTCTTACCATGAATACGAAAGCACAAAAGCAGAGATGGACGCGGTCGAAGTAATTGAAAGATCCATTTCCACAAGAAGATGAGGAAATTTCAGTTTGTCTTTCCATGCTAATCTGACTACTGTTTACCAAAGGTGACAACTTTGGCAAGGCCGCACGTTTTGTAAGAAGGAGAATCTCTGAGATTAATAATAGTAAGATTGAAAGATCCATTTTCCGGCCAAGGGCTAAATGACAAAATGATGAGAAGTTTTGGCGCTACCTTTCTAGGCTGATCTGACAAAAGGACTGAAAGACCCACTTTTCATTGACAAATTGATTAGATTCCACCATCTTTCCATACTAATCTCATACTGTTAACCGAAGTTCACAGTTCACACACTATGTAAGAGACGAGAATCTTCTAGATTAGTTGTTTATCATCTACGGTACTCCAAAAATCACGCTTCCTAGGTTTTTCCAGCTAATTCATTGTTTATCATCTACAGTACTCCGTGATATCAGTAATCACTTCGAAACCCTATGAAAGTGTCGTCATGTACATCAGATCAATATATTAATAGTAAAAGTTCCAATAATAGAATCAAAGTTACTGTTTTAAACCTTTAAAATTGGTTTTATATTCTCACCATGGGTATCAATCTCCTATATTGATAATAATTCTCATCAAGCTTGTTCCTTGAATCTCTTTTCCTCCTATTGATAATCTTATGATTTGCATTCCATGCATTTCCATTTTGGAGGCAAAAATGTTTAACTTCATTGACATTCATAAATTCTATCTACTCTCTTACTAGACTACTTAAAGTTGGGACTCTAAATTTCGACATCTGAAAAGCCAATACATTGTCTTCTTACGCCCTTGAGTTCTCATCATTTCTTAGTCTTCCCTTTATTTATTCACTTGCAGTAGAAGATAGAACCACATGCTCTATTGTACTAAAAGGGAGTTCCATGGCTTACACATATAAAATCCAAAGGAAGTGGGGTGCGATGATTATATTAAAGTTGCATACAACACAAAATGGAATGATTGATCTATTTTATTCTTGTGTGCTGAATAAAATAAAAGGATTTGGTTTGATATTTAACAAGTGTCATACATAAGAGTAATTTTTTGAAGTATTGTGATAATAGTATACAAAATTAATAGAAATGTATTTGAAATAATATATAATAATATGAAATTGTAGTTTTATTTTTACACATTCAATTTTATAGAAGATAAATAATTTGACATAATATAATTAAATGAATTATGACAAAATGATTCTTAAGAGGTTAATAATGCTTATTTAATATTTGAAATGATGCATCGTATACAAGTGTTAGTTTGATAAAACTTTTAATTACAAAAACTTTGGCATGAGTAGAAAAGTATTTAAAACCCCAAATAAAAGAAATGTCAATAAAGTTGGAAATGAGAACCATATGAAATTAAGTTTTTCTAAATCAGCTCTAATAATATGTTGATTTTAATGCAATTTTGACCATTACAATTTTATATAATTGATATATTTGCTTCAAATATGATATAGTCGTTATTATCTGAGACTAACTACGATAGAATAGGATGGGCCAAATCAACCATCAATCACTTTAGTTTGTACATTGCCACTAGACCTTCATTTGTATGGTATGTCTTGATTTCCTTGTGGGAAAAATGAGTTTAGTGGTCAATTTAAACTTCCTGCATTTTAGCTTGGTGGTCATCGAGTTCATTGCTAAGTCTTGAACCTCACTTGTGTTAATAAATGGTCGGTATGGTTTATTGAATGTGGGGCTCTAATTATTTTGACATTGACCAAGCTATCTTAGAAATAGATTCACAAATTATTGGTAGTACTTGCATTTTGTTCCAAAGGCTCCTATTATCACATTTACTAAAAGTATTCCTTATTTTAAGTCATAGTTATGTTTCTTTTATCTTTATGTTAATGATCTTTTGTTTGGGTTGGTTAATTCAACATAGGAAATATTTGGTCCCTAAGACTTTTTATTTTCTAAAGAATTATTTATATTTGAATGAATCTTCATACAAAACTTACCTTTAAATTATGTATTTCACGCTTCAAATAAAGTTATAACATTTTAATTACAATAAATGAACATATATACATTTTAATATAATTTATTATAAAAATAAAATAATATATATATTATATTATATTTCATCTTATTTTTATGTAGCAAGATATTAGAAAAATATAAAGTATATTCATAGATTTACTAATATTTTGTTTTTTGTACGAGGAAGTAATGAAGTCTTACTTTTATGTTGTATGGCTTTATTTCAAAAATAAATAAACTAAGTAAATATTCTTTAAGTTTATTTCTTGTAGATTAAGGGATAAAATAAGGAAAATAATAATAACATCTTAAGTGTGTCCAAATCACTTTATCTAAACAAAAGATAAAATTTAATATGATTATAGGGCCTATGTAGTATTTGAAAAATAGTTTCAACATTTAATTGAATGTGTAAATTTAAATAACATGTTTTGTAATTTAAAAATTATTTTAAATACATGGAAGGAAAATTCAAATAAAGATACCAAAATGAAATTATAAAAAAGGATAATATTTCAAACAAATCATATAATTGCATTGCCTCATTATTACTTCCATTGTGGAGATTGAAGCATTCAAAGATGAAAGCCCTTAATTTGGGAGATTTAGAGAGAGAAAAAAGTCATCTTGATTTTTGTATTTGGATTTGAGGTGGTTTTGTTCAAGGATTATAGTTATGCTAATTTAATGAAGATTGATTGGATATTTGATTATAAATTATTGGATTAGTAGGTATTTTCAAGAAATTATATATATATATATATATATATATATTCTAGTTGCTAATTTCATCATTCTGAAGATGTGCCCCTACTAGATAGATTATTTTCTTTATATTTCCAACCATCATTTTAATCGTAGTGCTATTGGATAGCTAAAGCGTTTGTGAATTTGGAAGTAGTTTGGTGTTGTTACTCATCATAGTGTTTGCAAATATGGTAAAGACTATGTGTAGCCCTTATATCCGCATCCAACTTTTAACCATTTTTTTCAACCATTATTAATATACCATCTAGGGTTTTAGAATATTAGCTATATTTATGAGGTTTTCCATCATTGGATCTACTCACACCTGTTATTCTAGATTTTCTAATTACTACACCCCATTTTTTACTTGCTTTATCTATATTTCCCTTTAGATATAATAGGTTTTAGGAATCTTGAATAATTGTATACATATTAATACTATTGTGTTCCATTGAGTCTATTAAGGTATGATCATTATTTCCCCAATATATACTATTTTAATGCTAAAATACTTGTTTTATTAATGTAAACAAATAATAATAAAGGTACAAGAAATCATTAATATATAGGATAAACAAGGTTTAGTTGTTAGGAAATACCACATGTATTAGGTTAAATGGTTGTTAAAAGTGATGTTCAATGGATTAAATTATAGCACATTATCTTTGAATGCAACCAAAATCTAAATTACTTATTTGAGACTATTTGTAATGCATTACAACTTAGGTAAAGTGGATAGAAGACACAACAACTGAACTAAGCCCAATGACCAAACACACATTTACTTTTTGATTCTCTATTGAGACCTCACTATTTAATCCATCCACCCCTTCATGCCAACCATGATTCTTGTGCAACATTCTCCATTTTGTATGTCTTCATTGTCACATGTTTGTGACATGTCATCATTCCCATATTGACTATGCCTTGTGTAATAATTTTGATCCTATGCATACACATTACAAGGCATGTTCTCAATCTATCCAATAATGCTCTCAATCCAAAATTTGATCCTTTGGATACACTTTAATTTTGTTTTATTTTTTCTTTGTTAAGTATGATAAATAAATAATATTTCAATCCATGGGCTTGTAATTTCTTACGTCTTTCACAATTAGCATTATTTAAACATAAAGATAGGTATAAAATTGACTAAATTTTTGGAAAGATATTATTATATTCGATTCAACAAATAATCAGTAGAATATCTTGAAAAATAGATATATTGAATTTTTATTTGAAAATATATTGAATAGTTATTATTTATTGATATTCATATATATGTGTCATATCAAACGCATAAATCATCAATGATCTAAATAACACCTAATCTATTCAATTAATAATTCACCAAATTTACAATTCAATATAGATTATATTTTTTATATAAAAATTATAAAGACGACAAAGCAGCTCGATTGCTTGCCAAGAGCTCTAATGGCAGGCATAGTGTATAGCTTTTTAGAATAAGTTTATTAACATGTTATTGTTGCAACCGCAACAAATATGTCTCCAATTTGATGCTATATATCCCAAAATACATTGTATTACAGAGATTGACCGAAGTTTAAATGGTGGCTTACAAGCTTTGAGCACATGCCTACAACTTACGAGTTTCAGCCTACCCATGACGGGGTTGGGTCGTCATCGTCTTATCAAACAGGGCAATAAACTTAATCATTCAGGGAGGAAAGTAATGAGGACATGATTCATTGTATGGACAAGTTTGTACTCCAGATAGAAAGTCGTGGCGCATTTACTTCTTTTGTCCGTTCTACCTTGATTCTATCTTCTTATCTTATTTGTTTGCCGAGGAGAAGCAATAAGGTTCTCGCATTGTATACTACCTGTCAATGGTTTCATTGTGACGTCAATTGTTTTTATGAAGGATTCGATTCTGGGATTACCTTCTAGACTCTTTGGAGGTTGTTTTTCCTTTAACATATTTCTATGTAGATAACTACTCCATTGGAAGGAGTTTCAAAGGTAGTCTCCATGTTACTTGCACGAGGATAACAAAATGTGAAGATTTTAACAATTGATTTCCTAATTTTTGTACTTATTGAATCTTAATATAATTTATATTATTTTCTTTTAAATATAGTGAAATAAATTGATAGGAAGTATTCAAGGTTTGAAGATTTATAATATATTGTATTAATGTTTATAAAAAAAAATTAAAAAATAATATAATTTTTCAAATTTTTCTGGTAAATTAATTTATAGTTAAATATTTATTAAATCTATTGTTAATTGACTTTATTAGAATATATAAAATTTAATTTTCTAATGCCTTCATTTAAGGTTTACATTACGAAAAAAGAAAAGAATGGAAACACTACAATATGGATTATCTATAGCAATAGACCTAGAAATTTGTGTAAGTGTCTCCACCAAATCTATTTGTTCATCTAGAACACCCCAAATTGCTCATGTCCAAGAAAATATCCTAATTGACCACCAACTCTCTGAAGAACACCCCAAATTACTTGTGTCTAGGGAAATGTCCTAGTAAATCACTAAGCTTCATAATGACACACCAAACTACTTGTGTCCAAGAAAATATTTTGATTGTATAGTGATACTTGTGAGCTAAGACATACTCAACTATTCACAAGTATACCACCCTTCTTGTGAATCGAGATACACTCAATTATCCACAAGAAAAAAACACCAACCAACTATGAATCAAGACTTATTCAACTATTCACAATAACACTACACTCTTTGTGAATCACGACATACTCAACTATCTATAAATACCCACATGCAAGTCTATGCATTCAAACATACTTAACTATCCATTGATACAAATTACCAAATTTGTGGATCAAGACATACTCAATTATACACAAACCATAAAAAATGTGAAGCCCCCTTATTCTATGAAGGGACACAAATGCAAATGAGAAGCTAGCTTGACATGATAGTATTTCTCTAATCTCTAGTATTTCCAACCATCAATTTAACACCTTTATTCTTATAATTTAATTTTTCTTTGTTGAATAAAAAAATAAATTAATACTTTTATGATTTATTTGTCAAATGTAACCAAAGTGTTCAAAAATATCATCAGATGTAAAATGGATGATCCAAAAAGTACAATCACTATGTATGATCATATTCAAATGCCAAAACCAATAAAAAAATTACACTTGTCAATAGAATTTTTAAGAATATTGTTACAAACCCTACACCTTTTAAAACACACTTATCTAGCTCAAAGGTGCCTACAGCTCAACTGTAAAAACCACTCAATTTTCTTGTTCTTTAAGCTTTTTCTTTGATTTTTTTTTCTTTTAAAAGAACAAAGAAAACATTTTATAGGACTTTCAGTTGGCAGAACTCCTAGCAAATTATCTTACACACTGAGGTGGGACTGCAGGAAAACAGACCGAGCTGCTTGAAAGTTTCTTAACCTGGGTTTTAGGCCAATAATTGATATGTGAACCATACGTACAGAGACTGCTACCTATATTGTGCAAAAGAACATAGCGCAGATGGAAAACGAAATAATACACATTACATATGTTTGAAGGCACCCGGAAATTGTGCATTACGGAGGTTTGTTAGACTCGGGTTCTTCAACAACCAGCTCTAAGGTAGGTTCTTCTTCTTCTGTAAGGGTTGCAGGTTCGCGGCCTTGTCGGTGCTCCTCTGGCATATTGCTTGTCTGTGATATGGAGTTCTTGTATTCCCCATACAAATAGGATGTAAATCCCCACAAAGCCATAGCGAGAGCCATGCCTTTCTCCCCAGTGAATTTCTCATGGAATATGACAACTGCAAGCACCTCCGTCACAGGAGTTAAAGAAGCCATAAATATGGCACTCAACAGAGAAGTAGTCAAAAAGATGACACCATACACCCCGATGAAGAAGAGCTGCCAGCAGATTGCGTTCCACACCAGAGACATGTAGTAATTGAATTCCCCCACATCGGATGACCTGGCCTCCCTCCCAACAGCCTGGAAATCCTTGTTGACAACCATGCCTATTGTACAGAAAACGGTCGCCGAAGAGGACATGATAAGCTGCATCTCCATAACAAGAGCATATGTTATTCGGCATTTGGTTTTCTTATAGACAAGCTCAATCAAAGGAAGAATGAATCCATACAGGGCAGCTGCCGCGCCCGCAACGAAAAATCCAAGCCAATATTGCCCAGCTGTGACTCCCTCGGGCCTGTCACTGTTGGCGTGGAAGGCCAGCAGTACTGCTCCCATGGTGAGCAAAATTAGAGCATTGATTGAATATGAGCTAAACTTCTGCTTTACCAAGAAGAATGCAAAGAGTGCATTGAAGCCAAGCTGAGGGGCGATCAGGAGAGAGGAGGTGGAGAGAGGCAGGTAGGCAAGACCCCAAGAATACAAGAAATTATCAAGGCCCATGAGGACGCCGATTACGATGGATGCAAGGCAAAGCTTGGGAGTTACATGAATGTCTGCAGAGGGATGTTTTCTGCGGGAAGAAATCCAAATGGGCAGAATCAGAAGAGGACACGCTGCAGTCTGTAGCCATGCACACAGCCATATGCGATTGCCACCGTGCAAGAAATAGAAGCGAATTAACAAGGAACCTGCGGTTCCACCAACGCACAAAGCCGCACTGTTTACTATCATGAGGATCCATTGCC
>VDFB02283641.1:0-63644 GCA_007258455.2 Sequoia sempervirens | reverse complement strand
GCGTGGTTACTCTTGATTTTGAATTTGAATTGGATTTGTGATGCTTTTGGATCGGCTATACATTTGGATTGTACCAGACTGTGGATGTGCTTCCTTGTGGTTTGGTGAGATGGTCATGCCTCACATTTGGTTGTCAGCTGATTCAATTCTCTATGTGGGTACAATCCTTGATGTTATTTTGCTATGGTGCAATGTTTAGAGGGAGTGGCTCTAAGTGGGTGGTCGGTGCACAAAGGGGTGTCAGGATAGCCCTCGTTAGAGTGAATTTAATAAGTGATAATTTAATTAATTAACTAGGGGGTGGGTAGTAACACACTAAAAAGATAATTGTTGCCTCATCCGCCTTCTAGTGCTACCATAGACTAAAGGGGATTGAGAAGGCCGTGGTTGGCAAGATCGTTGCCTTGTCTTCATGAAAGGTAACGATTTTGCATGAGCAACCCTATGGGGCAGTTCCTTGAGATAGGTAGCTTGGCAAACCATAGATGGAGGTGGTTCCTAGAACTTGGTTTCTTGGATAATCCTTTAGTAGATGGAGGAGGTACCTTGTGATAGGTAGCCTGGCGAATCCATGTTAAGCCATGTGATGACACTCTCCTCTAACATTCTTATTTATGTTGTCTTTTGGAAATCCTCTGGAATTGGTCACTTGTCTTGTATTGATGATTTTTGTTGTTGAATTTGAGTGGCCTCATGTGTTGTATGATTTTCATTAGCTGGTTTTGAGTCTTTATCTGGATGTTCTTGGTCAGGAAGCCTTCTTTAATGACTACTAGCATGGGGGTGGTCGGGTGGATCATGCTTCGCACCCTGTTGGGATTCTCTCTTTTATGCAGGTTCATCTTTCAGTGTTGAGTTTGCAGTAGCAGTTGATTCTTTGTTTGTGTGTTCCAGATTTATGTACTTATGTTATTCTTATCCTGATTTATCACTCCCACCTAGTTGGGAAAGTTTTGTATATAATTGCACATGGTGCTATAGTGATGTAATCTCATGTTGATGCATTGTACTTTTACTTGTAAACTTGGTTATGAGAAGGATTTATAATGATGTTATAACTTTGGATATTATTCTATCTTATGTCTCTATTGTTGTTATTGATGTAATTATATCTATGGATGTTTGAATGTAGGGTTCATGTAATGGTTAGTTAAATGTTCATGTTGTTAAGGGTTAGTTCTTAAGTAATGTCCCTGTGTACCTCAAAGGATTAAGTCATGCAAGTTGAACAATGGATACATTGAGTTAATTAATGTTCACTCCTTTGTCCTTTTAAATAAAAAAATAAAAAAAATTGGTTGCATTTTACTTAATTCCTTTGGGGTTGTATGGCAGGGCGTTACAACTTGGTATCAGAGCCAGGTTGGTAATGCTGGGTTCTCTAGGTAGTTGGTGTCCATTAGGAAACCTTTGTGCTAACTTTGATCTTACATACTATAACTGTGTGCAGGATCATGCCTCGAGCTAGAGGTCGTGGCTGTGGAAGAGGCCGAGGTGGTGGTTGGGTAGCCAATCAACATAGTCCATCACCACCGAGTTTCCATGGTTCTAAGCACGAGGAAAATTTGAATCCTCAAAGTGATCCACCAGTTGGTGACCAGAACCCGGGACAACCTGGTTTGGATGATCAGTTACAACATCTTCTAGGAGAGCTCCTTGATCGTTTGGGACCCAGGCCACAAGAAGAGCCATAGGTCGAGAGAGAGAGGGAAAGGTGTCCAAGGAATAGGGATGCTCCAATAGATCAGGATGCAGTGATAGTAGGGCATATGAGGGATTTGTTGAGAGCTCACCCTCCTACCTTCGATGGTTCAGGAGGAGGCTTGGAAGCAAAAACTTGGTTGATAGATTTGGATCATTGCTTCATGATGCACCCATTCGGTAGCAATACCAAGGCTTGGTGCATAGTGATGCATCTGTGGGGTTTCGCATCTACCTGGTGGAGGTTGGAAGAACATAAGTTGCACCTGGATATCAGTGTGGTCACATGGGAGTTGTTTCTAGATAGGTTCAGGGCTCGTTTCCTCTCTGATCATTGGAGGCAGCGCAGAGCTGATGAGTTCCATGATCTTAATCAGATGTCTTTGTCCATTGAGCAGTATGAGCGGTGGTTCTACGAACTCAAGTAATATGCTGGGATCAATCACGATGAGGCGTTGCTTTTTTAGCATTTTGTTCAGGGCCTGAATGCCTATATCAGTGGTGGAGTGAGAGTCTTCGAGCCGAAGACAATGGAGGTTGCAGTAGAGAAGGCTTGATTAGTAGAGGAAAACTTGGCTATGGCTCTTGGAGGGCATGTTGAAGTTCAGATCGGCAGTGCTCCGACACCAGGTATAGGTTCTAGAGGTGGACAGTCTCAGGCTGTAGGGCCTTCCAGGAACTTTCAGGCACCCTCCAAGGGTGGTTCACATCATCAGAAATCTCAACCCAAGCAGAATAAATCACAGTCTCAGCAAGGGGACAGGTTTCAGGGCAAGAAGTTTCGAAGTTGGCAGCGAGGTAAACCTGATTGTTCTATGCAGCCTGCACAAAGTGCATAGTCAACACCATCTCGAGGTAGCTTTTAGCATTCGAGTGCACCATCTAGGGTTAGAGGCTTTGGGAGAGGTACAAGTTGCTTCTCATGTGGGCAACAAGGGCATATTGCCAGATAGTGTCCACAGAAGACTACTTCAGGATTTAGTCAGAGGCCAACTATTTTAGAGCCGACAGTGGGAAATGCGAGAAGAGCTCATCGGGTTTTCGCAACAGCGGACAATCGGCAAGCTAAGCATCGGGGCACTGTGATCAAGACATCAGGTGTGTTGATGGGTACTAAAGTTTCTATACTTTTTGACTATGGTGCTTCTAATTCATTTATATCTCCTTCTGTTATTAAGCGATGTGGATTGGTGGCATCTAGGCAAGGCATAACTTGGCAGGTTGAACTAGCCTCTGGGTCAAAAGTTCTTGTAGAAGAATTTGTTCAGGGTTGTAAGTTAGATTTGGGAGCTTTTTCAACTCAGGTGGACCTTCGGATCTTACCCCTGGGCTCATATGATGTAGTCTTGGGAATTGATTGGTTGAGTTCACATCGTGCTTTGTTGGATTTTCACAGTAAATCAGTGTGGTGTATCAATGAATCTGGAAAGGAGGTGGAGATCGTGGCAACTCAAAGGCCTATTTCTTTGCGGATGATCTCTGCCATGCAGTTAAAAAGGTTGTTCCGTCAGGGTTTTCAGCTCTTTGCTATGGTGGTGAATGATCTCGGGACTGATGATAGTCAAGAGAAATCATTGGATGATGACCCTCTTCTTAAGGGATTCTCTGATGTGTTTCTAAGCGAGATACCTGGAATGCCACCTAAGTGGGATATAGACTTTTGGATAGACCTAGTACCCGGAGCTGAGCCTATCTCTCAGGTTCCATACCGAATGACCACATAGGAACTTTAGGAACTCCGTCTTCAGTTGGGGGATTTGATAGCAAAAGGGTTTATCCATCCAAGTGTCTCCATGGGGAGCACCCATGATTTTCATGAAGAAGAAGGATGGTTCTCTCCGTCTATGCATTGATTATAGACAGTTGAATAAAGTAACGGTGAAGAACCGATATCCCCTGCCCAGGATAGATGATCTCTTCGACTAGATAAAAGAGGCAAAGATATTTTCCAAGATTGATCTAAAGTCAGGATATCACCAATTGTGGATTGGAGAACCGGATATTCATAAAACCGCATTTCGTACTCGATATGGACATTACGAGTTCACAGTGATGTCATTTGGGTTGATGAATGCGCCTTCAGTCTTTATGAGTTTGATGAATGGGGTGTTCAGAACTTATTTGGATAGATTTGTTCTTGTCTTCCTCGATGATATTTTGATCTATTCTAGGTCTATAGAGGAACATGAGGAACATCTTAAGCAGGTGTTGCAGTGCTTGAGGGAAAACTAGTTATATGCCAATTTGGGAAAGTGTGACTTTTACAAGACTGAAGTTTAGTATGTTGGCCATGTCATCTCAGGTGAAGGAATCTCTGTGGACCCTGCAAAGATTCAAGCTATTGTAGATTGGCCCATACCTACTAATGTCTTAGAAGTCCATGGTTTCATGGGACTTGCAGGTTATTACCGGTGGTTTGTCCAGGGTTTTTCTAGGATTACGCATCCTATTACTTCTCTCTAGAGGAAAGGGAATAAATTTTTGTGGTCAGATAAATGTTAGCTTGCTTTTCAGACTCTTAAAAAGAAGTTGACTAGTGCACCTATCTTGGCAGTACCAGATCCTGCAGGAGAGTTTGTTGTGTGTATTGATGCCTCCTTGGAAGGCTTAGGAGCCATTTTGATGCAGGAAGGGCGTGTGATTGAATATGAATCCCAGAAACTTAAAGATCATGAATTGAACTATCCTACACATGATCTTGAGTTGGCCGCAGTGGTTCATGCTCTGGTTAGATGGAGACATTTTCTCCTGGGACATCAATTCGAGCTACATACTGATCATCGCAGTCTATAATACATATTCACGCATCCAAATTTGAATGCTAGGCAGAGGAGATGGATGGAATTTTTATGTGAGTATGATTTTGAATTGAAATATATTCAGGGTAAGGAGAATGTGGTAGCAGATGCCTTGAGCAAGCATAGGAATGAGATTTCTGCTATGACTCTTGGGATTGATTTGAGGAGTCAAATCCTCATTGCTCTCTCTTCAGACAGTTGGTATTCTGAGGTGAAGTTTGAGATCAAGTCAGGCAGGACTCTAGAGGGGAAATTTGCTGGGTACTATTTGGATTCTGATGGTGTTTTGCGTTATTCAGGATGTATGTATGTACCTCCTGCAGAGGGTCTTCATACCCTAATCTTGACTGAAGCCCATAGGGCACCCTATTTGGCACATCCAGGAGTTAAGAAAATATATGCGGATCTGGGCTCATTATATTTTTGGTCAGGAATGAAGCGGGATATCGCTGATTTTGTAGCTAGATGTCTGGAGTGTCAAAGGGTCAAGGCAGAACATCACCATCCAGCAGGATTATTACAGCCTAATCTTGTTTCTAAGTGAAAATGGGACATCATTTCTATGGATTTTATCATTGGTTTTCCCATGTCTTCTAGGTGACACGATGCGATCATGGTCACTATGGATAGGCTAACCAAAGTAGCCCATTTCTCCCCTATCAGATCATCTTATACTGCATCTGTGGTAGCAAAGGTTTTCATGGAGGACATAGTTCAATTACATGGCATACCACAAAGGATCATATCTGACAGAGATCCAGTGTTTACATCGGTGCTATGGACTTCCTTGCAGCAATCTTTAGGGACTCAGTTGAATTTTAGCTCTGCCTATCATCCTGAGACTCATGGTTAGTCTGAGAGAGTTAATCAGGTGCTAGAGGACATGCTTCGCATGTACGTTATGAACCAACAATCTCGTTGGGAGGAGTATTTGCACTTGGTTGTATAACTGAGGGTAATTTCTGGATTATTAGATTAGATTAGCTAAATCAAAAGAAAAAGATAAAACCCCAAAGTAGCTACAAAAAACAATGGAAATACATAAAATAACAATTATACCTGATCGCCGAAGTGTCCATGATTCATTTTTGTAGCACCTTCTTACATGCTGGATATTGTTGCCCTCAGATTCTTTGTTCAAGCAATCTGAAAATGCCTAAGTCCTACAACAAGCCTTGAAGGATTTGCATAAAGTCTAAATGCCTATACCTATTGCCAATGTCTATGCCTAAAACAATGCCATGACTTGATTAAATGACTATAATAATGAATTAAAACTGCCTATGAAGAACTAAGTGTGAAAGCAAATGCCTATAATAACTATGCAAATTGTCAGTATGTGCGTGTGTCTGTGTAATCGAAAAGTGAGAAGAAGATGGCATTTTATAGAAAATGCCATTTTGAATGGACGGACGAGATAAATCAATAATGAGAACCTAAAATGAGTGATCTAGATTACACCTAAGAATCCCTAATTAGGGTTAGGGCAAAATCTTTAATCGAACGGTCAAAATAAAATTGGATCGACGGTGGAGAATAAATGAGACAAATTAATTAGGAAAATAAATATTTTTGAAAAATCAAGAAGATAAGATTGCCTGATTTGCAAGATTCAAAAAATCAAAGAGATAAGATGTGGACTGAAGATAAGATTTGAAAAATCAAGAATTTGCCCGATTGCTTGATTTTTAGAAGATTAATTACTAATTTGAATTAAAATAATTCAAATTATGGATTTTATGAGATAATAAATAATCTTTTTCAGATTATTTATCAAAAAAGACTGACAATTAAGATTGACATGACATTTTAAATAATTTAATTTATTTAAAATGAGAAGAATATTAATTAGCAATTAAATAATTAAATTTAATTATTTAATTTAGGAGATGAGATTAATTAATTAAATAAATTAATCAATTTATTTAATTAATATATTTAGTGATGTATTAAATAAATAAATGTAATTCATTTATTTAATAGTCAAGAAGAATTAAATGACAAAGGGGAATTAAATAAATTAAGAAATTTATTTATTTAAAGAAAGACTTAGACAGTTAATGACGTATTTAATAAATAAATAAAATTTATTTATTTAAAAATCATTAAGAATAAATGACATGAATTAATTAAATAATTTTGAATTATTTAATCAATAGTCGAATGTGGACCAAGGACATAATTAAATGACATAATTATGCTAAGACGAAAGTGATAAAAATGAAGCTTGCAGGCTTAGGTCATTTTTAGGTGTTTACATTTTGTCCCTCTTTGTCATAATGTCGCTTGTCGCATTGTGACAAAGAAAAATAAGCCGAGAATATGCCCGAGTGAGGGTACGGAGTATCATTTCCCCCTCGGGAAATTTTCAAATTTTGAGTCGGCACCAAAAAAATTTGCAAAGGGTCCCGATAAATCAATTTGATGACCAAAAAAAATAACGGTGCAGTCGGTTTCAGATTCTGACATGTTTAAAGCAACTTATGAGGAAGTCAAAGGTGTTCAAATGAGCCTCCAGTATTGACTTTGTTTGAAAAATGCCATTTTGACCTTATAAATAGGTTGACAAAGGGGTTAAAGTCAATTCACTTTTACTATTTACCTTGCGAAACTTGAGAGCTCAGAGTGAAAGGCGTAGCAGCGAGGATGGTTATTCCAGTGTCACAGCACCGCAGAGAGATCATGAGGACCTTTAGATGGCCAGAGGGCTCAGAGCCAGCGGTATGTACCTTAAACTCACTTTGTCACTTTATCATTTTGCATGTCATTTAATGCTTTCTAGGATAGTCAATGTTTGCGCCGCGACGCATATGCATTCGCGTAAGCCGCAACTGCCTTCGCATTCAACGCATTTGATGCGTCGCGATGCAAGTGTCAAGACCAAATAGGTTGCACCGGTGGTTTGTGCCGCATTTGAAATTTCGTGCGATGCAACTGACATATCGAGTCGCATTTGACCACTGGAACACCGCAATTGCCATTTTGAGATGCAGTTGCTTTTTTGAAAGTCGCAATTGCCAAGTCGTGTCATATTCATCATATTATGACGCATTCACAAACTTTCATGACACAAATGATATTTCGAGACGCAATTGACATATCGAGACGCAATTGATGTTTTGAACTACGCAGTTGTCCTTTCGCGATGCAATTGCTTGGTTGCGACGCACTTGCCTATTTCTTTAATAAAACTTGTTTTGATGTTTACGTGACCTTAGTTGCTTTTCATAATGCTGACAGTTGTCCAAAAAGTGCTGATGCAGTGTTCGTCTTTTTGCAGAGGCAGCTTACCCCTATTTATACGAGAGAGAGCAGACTGACCACCTTTCAGTTTTCCAATCACCTGGGCCCGCGAGAGCGGCGACGATTAATGCGCTTGGGTTTATTCTATGCTGCATTCATGCCTGCCATTCGGGCGAACAGGGGATTATTGACTGCACTTTGCGAGCGATGGCATTCTGAAACCTGTTCTTTCCACCTACCGACAAGTGAGGCCACCATTACCTTGGAGGACGTCTACCAGATTCTCCGAGTTCCTATTCGAGGGGAGCGGATCATCTATGATCTGCGGCATGGTGAGCAAACCTTCCATGCCTATTATCGGGATTAGGGTGCTGGATTGGGTATCCAGGGGTATGAGATCTGATGGGAGTTCCTGGCAAAGCACTACAGGCAGTTTGATGCATTCCTAGCGACTATGATCATAGGTATCTTGATTCCTGACCATCGAGGACATAGATTTCCGATTGGTTGGGGAGACGTCCTGGTTGGCATGAGATGAAACATGACAATTTATGCGTGGGGTCCCTGTTTGCTAGGGATGCTTTACCATTAGCTTCATGACATCGCATACAGGAGAGGAGAGAGTATCTCCTGCGGGACCACCTTGATGATGATCTGGACATGGGATCACATTGCCATCTTCCGCCCTCCCATTGACAAACCGCAACTAGCCGAGGGGATGCCCTATTCTTACTACTATGCCGGTGCGCTACAGTAGACCCATATGGGCGAGACAGGGTGGTGGCGGCACAGGATTGACACCATGGTGACATTCATCTGGAGGTTGTACAGAGATTGTGAGGCATGGGATGATGAGGGCGAGCACCTCAGATTTTGAAGGCAGTATAGGTATCTTATTGGCAGGACAGTGCAGACGTCCTTGATTATTGAGATGTACCTCCCACAGCGAGTTCTGAGACAGTTTGGAGAGTAGTAGGATGTGCCTATGGGGACAGCAGAGTACATGAAGTCTTCGAGAGAGTATGCATGGGGGCTAGCCATCCTAGTGGCATTTGCTGAGCAGCAGATAGACGGGCTAGTAGCCCAGGCCTGGGGTTGGAGAGGAGCAGCAGATCCTGGTACAACGCCGGCGTATGATTTATGGTGGCAAGCACGCAGACCCGTGCCATTGATAGATCCTGATGGGCCAACACCAGTGGACAGGCGATCAATTATTCCCTAGGTGCCACAAGCCAGATGAGGTGGTAGAGGTAGGGATGGAGGTAGAGGCAGAGGTAGAGGTAGAGGCAGGGATGGAGATGGAGGGAGGGGTGGGGATGACGGAGGCAGGGGTGGAGATGACGGAGGCAGGGGTGGAGATGGAGGCAGGGGCGGAGACGGAGGCCGAGGTGGGGACAGAGGTAGGGGTGGAGCCAGAGGTGGGGATGATGGCAGAGACGGCCGAAGGCCGAGGCAAGATGGTCAGGTATAGGGCCGCAGGGTGCGACAGCGTGTGGCGAGGGTAGTGTTAGATGCTATCCCTAAGGTTGGTGAGGAGGGTGAGGGTGAGGAGCAGCCCCTATAGGAGGGAGAGGGCGAGGAGAGATAGGAGGGGGAGAGGGTGATGGGGCGATAGGAGGAGGAGGTGGATGCAAAGAGGCATGAGGAGGAGGCAGAGAGGAATGAGGAGGAGGATGTGGAGGTGGAGGTTAGAGGACAGGAGGAGGAGGTAGAGGTGGAGAGGCATGAGGAGGTGGAGGTCAGAGGACATGAGGATGTGGAGGTGGGAGGGTAGGATGATGTGGAGGTGGCAGGGCAGGATGAAGAGGTGGAGGTGGCAGGTCAGGAGGATGTCGATGATGATGATGAGGAGGATGATGCCATAGGCAAGGCTGAGAGACTACTCCAATGGCAGATGGTAGAGGGGGAGGAGGAGATACCATCCACTTTAGGGTTTCCGCCAGATGCTACAGTAGATCAGAGGGTGTTAGACCTTCGGTAGAGATTAGATGCCAGCTTGGCACAGGTCAGGTCGTTACAGTTAGCACTGGAGGTAGTCCGTGTAGAGCGAGACCAGGCAGTGATCTTCCAGCAGGATGCAGCCCAGTGGTGTACAGAGTTTGCAGCCTTATGCACAGGGCCCATGGGAGACATGGCTCGGGAGTTGGCTAGGGTTAGCACGAGACTGGGGCAGTACAGGACCTTGTACGAGCAAGCAGTGCTACCAGAGCGACGGGATCCTACCTTGTCCCGGTCACAGTCGAGGACAGGCAGTGGGCACAGGTCAGGCAGTGGCAGTGGTACCAGGAGTCATACCAGTGTTAGAGGGTCTACCTTGACAGGGCATACTTTAGGGCACATGTCACATCATTCACGCCAGCATACTTCTAGTCCTAGGTCAACTAGTTCAGTACAGAGATTAGCACATGTACAACCACCAGTTGGTGATCCATCTACTACTTAGAGTCAGGTAGAAGTGACATCACATATCTCCTTTACAGTTGAGATGGCACCGTCCTTTGTAGTTCTGACAGTGGCATAGGCAGAGGTTGTGATAGTTTCAGCACAGAGGTCAGTACAGGATCAGCCACCAGTGATAGATTCGTCTACCTCCAAGAGTCCGACAGCATTGACCTCACAGATGTTTGCCAGCGTCAGGATGATACCTTCACTCGCGGTTCCATCAGTTTCTCAGACAAAGGTTGCTACAGGACCCCCTATTGCTTCGAAGCCAGTGACAGGGCCTCAGCCACCACATTCCTCACCTCGAGGGGATGATGGGAGCCTACCTTAGGGGCATACTTGTATTTTGACACACTATGTATATTATTGAGCTTGTGAGCTCCATTTTTGGGATATCCGTTGACTCTATTCTGTGACATTGTACCTTTTTGAGATGATTCTATATGATGATGCAGTTTTGATGCGGCCTACATGTGTTATGTGATACTCTTTGCTTTATGTATTATGACATGTATGATGCTTAATTTATGATGCCATGTATGTCCTATGATGCCTATTTGTGATTTTTGATGCCATGATGATGCAATGCTTATTTATATGATTATGTTAATGCAATGTTTGTGATTACGTATGTGATTTAATGCCATGTATGATATATGTATGGACCTAATCTAATGTATATATGATCATGTATGCACTTATGTCTTTGGATGTCATAGGATATCATCATGGGATGGATGAGAGAAGATGACAAGACTGATGAGACAAGACGATTAGACCAAAGAGGAGAAGACATGAGACCTATGAAAAATGCATGTTAATTCCTAGACCAAATCCTTCAAAACTTTACTGTAGGACTTTTAATTTTTATTTCTCTTAATCATCATTGGGCAAACTGTTGTAATGGCCAATAAACACCATGATATGACATAGATCAAGGTGTGCAAGGTTGTACCATTACGTAAGACAAACAGTCATAGACAAGGATGATCATGACTCAGACTAGGAGCGTGCTTGCCCCAGTCTTTTTGCCATAATCAACCATGTGCAGAAAAAAGACAAGGACAAATCATGAAATGTCGCTACTTCTCTAAATCCTATTTCGAGGACATCCTTGAGAAACTAGTGACATGATTGCCAAAATACAAAATAAAGTCCCTATCATGATATGTCGTTGCTTTTCTAAATCCCAGAATCAGGACCTCGTTGAGAAGCTAGTAGTCATGTGTGTCAATTGTCATGCTACGTCGCTACTTCTCTAAATCCTGCTTAGTGGGATCTCGCTAAAAAACTAATAACATGATAAAAGATCAAAAGACAATTGTCAAGTGTTTTCCAAGTGCGTCTAGATATCCATTGTTCGGATGTTAAGATGTCATGTTTGATAATGTCGAGATGTCGAAATGTTTAAAATTTTTGATTGACCTTGGAAAATGCCGCGAATTGATGAATTCAGGAAGGACACATCCTGAATAATGCCTGATGACTAGAGGATTTGATCCCTAATGGTTGTAAGGGGTCCCTCAAAATAATGACGATGCCTAGGAAGGACGCATCCTAAGGCATAAATGACAGAGTTGGTTCTTTAGAAGGACACATCTGAAGAATACTGATGTCATGAAGAGTGATCTTTAGATGTCAAGAGGATCACTCAAAATGTCGAATGACAATGACAACGCCTAGGAAGGACACATCCTAAGGTGTAAATGATAGAGGTTATCATTCAAAAGGACTCATCTGAAGACTAATTGAAATTTGATAGTTTGATGGGTTTATGATGATTTGACTTTCTTTGACCGAATTTGACTTGTGTTTGACTATATGCTGATATTGTTATGATGATATGATTAACATGTTGAATGAATAATTGCCATACTTTGTTTTAGGAGTTTTCCCATGTCGAAATTGATTGAAGGCTTTTAACGTGTGTGCCAGTGTAGTGCCATGAACCCTAATGGACTGACCTAGTGCGGCCTCGGGGGCTCATCGATAGATGGCCTTGCCTACATCATACACTCAAAGACCTCGTAGTTCGACATGACCAATGACTTTGTCTTGATGAGCAAATATTGCATCATGATTTTATTTTGACAAACCTAAAAGGACTGACCTAATGTCTCGGGGACTCAAGTATGAGTCTTGCCTACGTAGCAAATGCGCAGAGACAATGTAGTTTGACAAACGATAAAGACTGATTGATATGACTGACTTTGACAAGAGATGACACTGTGTTTGCGCTTTTCAAGTAGTCTGATGTTTTGGTTTGTGGTTTTCTTCAGGATGTTTTATGATTTTTAGGTCTTTTTCAGGACATTTTGCAATGTTTTTTTTTTTTTTCTTTGTTTAGGATATTTTGCGATGTTTTTTTCATCTTTGTTCAGGACTTTTTGTGATGCTTTTGTCTTTTTTCAAGACTTTTTATGATGTTTTTGTCTTTTTTCAAGAATTTTTATGATATTTTTGTCTTTTTTCAGGACTTTTTATGATATTTTTGTCTTTTTTCAAGACTTTTTATGATGTTTTTGTCTTTTTTCAAGACTTTTTATGATGTTTTTGTTTTTTTTCAGGACTTTTTGCCAATTGTCAAGATCATGTCTGACATCCACTGCAATTGAATGATAAAAATTTTTCCCCCAGTCATGTCTAAGACTTAGCCATTTGCAAGGAATATGGACGGGATGCTGCTGACCTACTAGACGGACAGTTGTTAGGACTTGATGTCAATCATTTATCTACTATGACAGGTAGGGTAGGATGTGATGGCGATTTGTAGAATAATGGCAAAAATACCTTTCATCCTAGGCCAAGTTAGACAAAGTGACACTAGATGGAAGAGCAATGATTGATTAACACATGGCGCCTATTTGCCAAGTTTTCACCATGGTACTTGTCTAAAGCGCCTATTTGCCAGGTTTTCACAATTTGAACGAATCATTTTTCTCTTTACTATTTTCTTGACTTTTTGATTTTTTTTTGGTGTCACCAAAATGCCTGTTTGCCAGGTTTTCATTAAGGTGACGATTTTTTAATTTTTCATTTTTTTTAATTTTTTTTTATGGCTTTAGCTCCATCCTTTGATGCTATGCATAGAACTTTCGGAGGTGTAAACTGTTGATGGGCTCTGTTAGCTATTCCCCATATGGAGTTGCCAATTGATAAGCTCTGAAACCAAAAGAAGATATGATAATATAGGGACCCAACTAGTTTGGTTCAAATTTTCCTAGCTTTTCTCTGTCTGCTTGATTCTTGGGGTTCTGCATGAGAACTAGGTTGCCAATGTCAAACTTTCTGACCGTAACCTTTTTATTGTAGTTGTGACAAAGATGGTTTTGATATGCTTGGAGATGGTTCAACGAATTTTTTTGTCTTTCTTCCAGCATTTCCAGCTCATGCAAGCGTGATTGTCGATACTCCTCTTCATTGGTTAGACCCTTCAAGGAAACTCGTAGCGAAGGAATTTCGACCTACATGGGTAAGATGGCTTCAGCGCCAAAGACTAGGGAAAATGGTGTAGCTCCTATAGGTGTATGAATGCTAGTTCGGTAAGCCCACAGAGCTGGGTTAAGTTGTATGTGCCAGTCACGACTAGCATCATTGACAGTCTTTTTGAGAATTTTGACAATGGTTTTATTCGACGCCTCAGCTTGGCCATTTCTTTGGGGATAGTATGGAGATGAAAAGTGGTGTTGGATATGGAATCGCTCACATAACTCACGTACGTGTTGGTTTTTGAATGGACGTCCGTTGTCAGTGATGATGGACTGCGGAAGGCCATACCTGCAAATGATGTAATTAAGGATAAACTTTGATATTTGATTACCGGTAATATATGTCAATGGGATGGCTTCAATCCACTTTGTGAAATACTCAGTGGCGGTAATAATGAATTTATGGCTGTTGGATGAGGTTGGATGAATCTTACCCATGAGGTCGAGTCCCCATTGAGCGAAAGGCCTAGGAGAGGTGATCGGCCGAAGTTCTTATGCTGAAGCATGGACCAAGTCACTGTGTATTTGACATTTGCAACAAGTCCTGACATATTCAATTGCATTTTTTTTCATGGTTGGCCAATAATACCTGTCTCGTTAGTTTCTTAGCCAGAGTAGGACCACTCGAATGAGATCCGCATATACCGTTGTGCACTTCTCATAAGGTCATGCATGCTTCATTGATGCCAAGACATCTAAGGAGGGTATCATTGAAACTACGGCGGTATAGGGTGTCACTGACAATGGCATACCTTGCGGATTTTCTAATGAAGGACTTCCTTTGGTTATTGGACAGGTTCGGTGGGAGGGTTTGGGATTTTAGGTAGTCATAAATGTCTTGATACCAAGGAGAGTTGGGACCAACAAGTTCACAAACCATTTCTAACTCTGGGATATCATATGCCGGTATCAAAAGTTGTTCTACTAAGAACTCAAATTGTGACACATTTTTAGGGATGTCCAAGAGAGAACTAATAGTAGCCATTGTGTCAGCTGCCTTATTCTGTGCCCTGGGGATTTGTTCAAAAGAAATCGATTGGAAGTATGTCAGGAAACTATCCACCATCCTCTTGTAGGGAAGAAACTTTTCGTCCTTTGTTTCATAGTCATCATTCACTTGGTTGATCACGAGTTGGGAGTCCCCGAATACAAGCAACATCTGAATTTTCCATTTAATTGCCAACTTGAGACCTGTGACTAGCGCTTCATATTCAGCAATGTTATTTGTACAAGGGAAAGTGATCATGAATGACTTAGGAATTGAATCCCCCTGTGGTGTGATAAACAAGATTCCAGCGCCTGAGCCATGACCAGTATGAGACCCATCAAAATATAGCTTCCATGGTGTTGCCGGTTCTGCATGAAAAATGGACTCATTGGAAAAATTAGTTACTAATGGATGAGTGGCTTGGATTGGTGCATCTGCTAGTTGATCTGCTATTACTTTCCCTTTTATTGCCTTATGCTCAACATATTGTATGTCATACTTGCTTAGTATCATGACCCATTTTTCCAACTGTTCTGTTAATGCTGCTCGACTTAGTAGATATTTCAATGGATCAATCTTGGCAATCAGTTGTGTCTGATGACTGAGCATATAGTGTCTTAGTTTTTGGGATGCAAAGACAATAGTGAGACATGCACGTTCAATGTATGTGTAGTTCAACTCATAGCCTATTAGTGTGCGGCTGATGTAATATATTGCTCTTTCTTTTCCTTCATGATTATTTTGGGCCAGCAATGCCCCCAGTGCTGAACTAGTAGTCGAGATGTAAAGAATTAATGGCTTTCCATGAATAGGAGGCATGAGGACTGGTGTTGACAGTAGGTAATCTTTGATTTGCTGGAAGGCCTCTTGACATTTATCCGTCCATACAAAGGGGATACCCTTGCCTAACCGATATTGAAATGGATGGCACTTATCTACCAATTGAGCTATGAAACAGCGAATAGATTGCACTGTGCCTTGCAGAGTTCTGAGTTCACTGATCCCTCTGGGTGAGGGCATGTCTATGATTGCTTTGACCTTTGCCGAGTTGACCTCTATGCCTCTTCGGGAAACTATGTATCCCAATAGTTTACCTAATGTGACCCCAAAAACACACTTCTTAGGGTTTAGTCAAACTTTGTACTCTTCAAGTCTTTTGAAAATTATGTTGAGTACCTTCAAATGATCTTTCCTTGTTGCTGATTTGGCCAAGAGGTCATCTACATAATCCTCCATTATTTTGTGCATCATGTCATGGAAGATCGTGGTCATAGCCCTTTGATACATGGCACCTGCATTTTTGAGACCAAAGGGCATGACGTTCCAACAGTATGTACCCCATGGGCAAGTAAATGTCATTTTTTGTTGATCCTCAGGAGCAATGCGAATCTGGTTATAGCTGGAGAAACCATCCATGAGGGATAGCATCTCATATCCTGTAGTTAGGTCAACTATGATGCCAATGTTGGGCAAAGGAAAGTCGTCCTTTGGACATGCTTTATTCAGATCCTGAAAGTCTATGCATACATGAATCAGCCCATTTGGCTTTGTCACCGGCACCAGGTTGGAAATCCATTCAACATAATCTATAGACCTTATGAATCCGGCATCCAGTAATTTCTTTAACTCGGCCTTGACCAATAGAGCAACTTGGGGATGCATTTTGTGCAACTTCTGCTTGACTGGTTTAGCATTGGGTAATAGTGGCAGATGATGCAAAACCAGTTCAGGGTCTAGTCCTAGCATGTCAGCATAGGACCATGCGAAGTTGATTTTTCGTTCTGCAAAGAATTTATGAAATTCTGGTTTCTCTTTGTCAGTCAATGATGCAGCAAATAGGACCATCTTGGGGTCTTCTATAGTTGAAATGTTATCCTCTATTGTGTCCTCAATAAGCATGGCTGATTTCTCCTATTGCACGGGGAGAAAGTCTAGTCCTCCATCTTTGGGTGCCTCAGGGAGGTTTTCACCCGTAGATACATCCTTTATTTTTACTATTTTATCGTCAAGAGGTGCCTTTCGGTTTTCACCTAGAGACGTTTCACTTTTTGTTTTATTTTTACTTTTGCGACTAGAGGACTGAATAGTCTCGCCGAAGTATGTGGTGCAGTCTAAATCAATGGCGAATCCAGATTTGTGGTCCCCACTGGGTATGCCTTCTCGTAATCCCATGAATTCAGCTATTGCCTCACCATTCTGAAATGTGTCCAAAACTGGCGGTCCTTGTTGGTCCCAATCGACTAGTTCATGGTAAACTAAAGAAATGCCACCGTCAAGGTTACTGAATTGGGATGAGGATGCAGACAACATGCTTATGGATTCAGTAATGTTGTAAATGAGGTTATCATCATCCAACTCTACATTAGACTCTATCCAGTATTCCCCTTCACTAGTGTCATATTCGTTGTCGTAATAAGGAGTGAAGGTTTTAGAGTCCTGGATATCAATGTCGTCTAACACTTCAGACTGATTGGACTGATGGGGTTCAGATGATGAGTGTTGTACAACATGGGAGGTGGTAGTAGGACTTTGACTATCTGGTGCCTATTCAATTTTGAATGTTTTCCAAAACCATTGTTCAGAGGTTAGTTCCCCTGGTTTGACAAACAAATCATCAAGACAACAGTCACTTAGGGATCGTTTTGAGCCAAATTCCCACTCGTGGTAGTCAGTTTTGGTTAAGGTTTCCCTAGTAGTCTCGACACTTTTCAAAGCATGTACTCACTCATTTGAAAGTCCAGAGGTACGTTGATCATCATTGGCGGGTGACCCAAACCCTAATCCAAGATACTTCAGAATTTGAAAAGTTTCTATGGGTTCCCTTCAGCCAGTTTTGTCTTTTCCTAAGCCACTAGTACCATCGTAGCCTTTAGCCTTCATGAAGTCATAACCTTTGCCATATATTTGAACTGGTAATGGGGGTAATGTGACTATATCCTTATAGATCCATCTCGTGATGTCAGCAAGGTCTTCATCACTCATGTCTCCCCACTTGATAAAAACTGTATTTGGTGGAACTTTGAAAGTTTCTTGAGGTTCCATTCTGAAACATGGCTGACCATATATCTTTGGAGGAGTGGGTATTGTAGTTATGTTGTATGCTATATTTAGTTTGAACTCTCCACAGCTGAGGTCCTGGATTTTGACAGTTGATTCAGTCTTAGGGTTGGTGGAAGGTGGTGGTATGGCAGAAGATGTGGATGGAGCGGATGTGGAAGATGACGTGAGTGTGGAAGGGTCGATGTATTTGGATGACGAGGAGCTAGGTGCTTCTTAGTTAATAGGTACTCGGTTTTTTGAGATACCCCTTAAATTGGTACCATATTGGAAAGGGTTGGGGTCTCCATATATGGTTATTTCTGTGCTGTCAAAAGGAAACTTGAGGCATTGATGGTATGTAGATGGAACGGCTTTTAAGGTGTGAATCCATGGACGACCAAGTAAGATGTTATATGGTAGTTCCAAATCCAAGACCTGGAAGGTTGTGTCTACAATGACCGGTCCCACTCTGATAGGGAGAGAGATAACACCCCGTGAAGAGCGTTCCTCATCATCGTATGCTTTGATCACTATGCTTTTCATTGGGTCTACGCACGCATCAGAGAATCCTAGAGATTTAACCAATTTGAGGGAGCATATGTTCAACCCTGCTCCGCCATCTACTAAAACCCGTCTAACCTTGTGCTTGTGGACAAAAGTTTCTGTGTAATGCGTCATTGTGGTTGGTTTTATGTGATGAGTAGTCTTGATCTGAGAAGGTGACATGGTGCGGTGTGGTGAGATATCCCACCATAGTTTCAAACTGATTGACATCAATATCCTTGGGGACCGATGACTCTAGGAGATTTTTATCTAGGATTTATTTGTGTGCAGGAGAGATACGAAGTAGCTCGAGGATAGATATTTGCGCAAGAGTCTTTCCTAGTTGGTCAATGAGGTTGAACTGACTTTTGGGTTTCCACTGTTGTGGGGTTGGGACAGGTTTTGGTTGTTTAGCTGATGAAGCAGGTTGTGTTTGTTTAACCGATGGGCCCGGTATTGTGGTTTTGGCTTTCCTAGGGGGAGGTGGACCAGCTATAGTGATCTTGCCACTGCGAGTAGTAGCATTACACTGGGGTGCTCTCTTGACCATAATGGTATTGATGTACTCATCTTCAGTTTAGACATTGTTTATAATAGGTCCACTAGAATAGTCGTACTTGACTCGGGCAAAGTTAGCTTGATTCTGTGAACTTGAAGTGGAAGCATTATGAGAACCATGGTCCTGTAGTGGATTCTTGTGGATAGTATGATCCGAATTGGAGGTGAATTGCGATCCACCTACTTCGATGGTGTGATTTTCAATAAGGTCTTGTATTATGTTTTTCAATTGTCGACAATTAGAGGTTGTATGTCTTTTTTCTTGATGGTATTCGCAAAGTGCATTTTCATTCCACCATGCTGGTTTAAACTATCCTAGGTCATATGGTTTTATTTCTAGAAGTGTGATGACCCCATGCTGAATGCATTTCTTAAGGACTTCTTCAATGGGTTCACCCAAATGGGTGTATGTACGACCCCTAGGAAATTGTCTCATTTGACGATATTGTCCCTGACTGTTTTGACCACTTTGGTTGTTTGAAGAAGTATTGGGAGGAGGTGTCAATGTCATTGTTGGTTTGTTTTGTTGTTGAACCCCCTTCAGGGCCAATACGGGACCTACAGTATTTGTAGTCTTGGCATCAACAACACCATCATTTGTAACATGCTTATTCGTAACCCAATATTTGTTTTTGTCAGCTGGTGGATTGACATTCATGTTTTTGGAACCATATCTCAGTTCTCCCTTTGCGATAAGGGATTTCTCAATCTGGACTCCCTTTTCGACCAATTCTATGAAGTTTGTACAACAATGTATTTGCAATGCGAATTTTAGGGGCCCTAGAAGTGTTTGGACGAACATGTCAACTTTTTCCCTTTCAGGAATGTCAATGTGACATCGACTAGCAAGGCTTCTCCATTTTTGAAAGAATGGAATAAATGTCTCACCAGAGTCTTCTTGTGTGAGATTGCACAAGCTAGTGATAGAGGTATCCATGTCAATGTTGTATGCGTAATTTCTTATGAATTTTATTTTGAGCTCGTCCCATGTCTGGATATTTTTTTGTGTTGAAAACCATTCAAGGTCTTGACCTGCAAAACTTTTGGAAAAAAGTCTCATCAAGTATGTTGGTTCATAGGAAATATCCATACAGTTGGTTGCGAATTCGTGAACATGTTCAATGGGATTTGTCTTGCCTCTATATTTTGTGAAGTTGGGTGACACGTATCCTGGTGGAAATGCAGGCATATGTAAGTTCGTGTCGAATGGGTATACATCCAGGTCATGATATTTCTGATTTCCTGCCTGAAATGTACATGTTTTGCATAGTTTTCTCCATATCCCTCATTCTTGCTTTGAGTTCATCTATGGTAGGGTCGTTTACGTTTCCATATGTTGGATTTCCTGGTACACCATGTGTTCCTGTCTGGTGTGTGTGAATGTTGGTGTATTGTGGTGGTATGGGTTGTTGTGGTATGTATGACATGTGTGGAGTGGTATGTTGTTGGTATTGGAAGTTATGATTTGGTGCATGTTGATGAGTATGAATGTTAGATGAATATGTTGGGATGTGTCCCCTAGCCATGTGTGTCATTATTTGGGGGATGCTGTGACCATGACTATTATAGTGTGTCAATGATGTCATGGGTGGTGTTATTTGGCCACCTTGTGTAAATTGCTGATTTTGTACAAGGGGGACGTTTGTGTTTATACCTTGGGAGGTAATGACATTTGACTGGGTTGTCGTGTTGACGTTTTGTTGTTGTCCTTGGATAAAGATACGTCCTGTGGATCCTCTTGAAGGGTTTTGTGAAATACTACTGAACGGATTTGTCGAAGTTGTGTTCATGGTAGTAGATGTAGTTATCAAGGGGGGATTGTGGTGACTTGATGATGCCCCCGTGGTATTTACTGTCACGGTAAAAAGAGGATTGGAATAATTTTCCCATATTGTTGAGGAGCCAAGAGTGGTTCCATCCGATTGGGGTAGTGTTGTGGATGTTGTGGGTATTGTGGATGATTGTGATCCCCCAATAGATGTAGCATTTATTGTGTTGGAGATGTTTGGGATGTTGGGCATGGTATGTACTATCGTTGTGGTCCCAAAGGAAGTATTGCTCGTAGTATTTAGAAGTTGACCACTACGTGACATGTTATGTGCGTTGTTGGCATTAGGGTCATGAAGTGTCAAATTTAGCGTGTTAACGTCAAATCCTTGTGGTAACTTAGCTCCTTCACTCAAGAGCATAGCAAGCTGATAGGCCTCTAGGTCTTGTGTCAATGCCTCTATGTTTTCCTGAAGTAGTTGACCATTTTCATCTCTTTTCAAGTAGAGTTCGAATGTACTGTTTGATGAGGATTGCGTTGTCACTGGAGGTTGATTGTCTAAATTGGAAAATGGATTGTACAAGGTCTAGTTTGAGTCATGTGGAGGATTGTTAACAGTAAATGGGGGGTCTTGCCTAAAGTTTTCCATTTGTCTCTTTTGTTTTTGAAGTTTGGTTTCAACCATAAATGAGATTGCTCAAAAGGGAATGATGACTAAATGCGAGTATGACACTATGTGAAGTCTAAATTCAAGATGACTAGAATGACAAATGTTTTTGGTTTTTCATGAATAGGATATGCAATTTCTATGCAATGTAAGACAAGGTTATCTAAGCACTTCTAAGCTCGAACTTTGTTTTCTATTTTGATTGCTAAAGGACTTTGTTGGAAAATGACAGGTTGACAAGGTCTAAATGACTAGTGAGTCTTCCTAACTAGACTTTTGAGTTGGAAGAAATCTCACAAAAGAGGACAATGACTAAAAGGGTGATTTGATAACTTAGTCCAAAAAGGTCTAATTTCAAAAACAATGACTTTGGAAAGTGTGCTTAAGATTTTCCTAATCCTAAGTATGCAAGTATGAACCTAGGGACAACATAATGTTGAAAGTATGAAACTAAAAGGAATGAGGTATGAAACCTATGGTGACTAATGCAAGCTAATAGACAAGACTTTGAGCAATATCAAGTTTGGTTTCTGATAGAATCTTCTTGATGATAGTGTTTGACAAATGGTTGACAATTTGAAGACCTTAGGTTTCGATTGTGAAGTTTAAAATTTTGATAGACAAATGTGTCACAGTTGGGCAAATGCGTCGCAGTTTAGCAAATGCGGTTCAATTTTACCATTGTGGCTTTTAGACTGTCAAATGCGACTCGATTTAGCATATGCGGCTTTTTAGTTGACAGATGTGTTGCGACACCTACAGATGCGACATTCTAAGTTTCAAATGCGGTTTAGCAGAGCAATTGCGTTGCAGAAAATTAGTTGCGGTTCGATAAATGCGACTCAGTTTAGTTTCAAAGTGATTTTCTTGTCGTTTTGATGGAAATTTTGATCTATTTGGTGAATGTTATGTTTGAACTGTGATAGAACTAGAATACACTTGACAAACACAATGTTTTAAAAAGTAACCAAACACACATCAGAAAAGCATGATCCTAGGTTAGGCTATGATAATATTCGCTCGATTCCACGCGGGTTTCCCCAACTGCATATCTATAGCGTGTGAATTCAGAAGCTTGGCTGCATGGGCTCTCCCTTATAGTGCACTCTCTTCTCAGGCCAACCAAGCTTCCAACCCCCATCAAACTCCCATGGCCAGCTGATCACCTCTACTACAAACTGCGAAAGTGTGGATGCCTTCACACCGACTGGTGTTGCGCTAGCAAATAGAAGGATTTTGGCTTTCTATACAAGAGTTTTTAGTTCGAGACCCCCATTCGAGTGGCCATACATGGGGCAAGAGATTAATCACCATTAAGGTGGCACTCCAGCCTGAAGAGGTTAAGCTCAACAGGGTTTAAGGGAGTACAACTCCGTCTGTATGACACATCCACACTCACAACCTTAGGTTTTCCCTTAAGGTTTACATTTATATACCGGTTGGGGGTAGCTTAGCTTTAGCTCCATTGCTGGTTTGAGTTGCATTGGGGTGATGAATTCCCCAGGTAGGCCCAATTTCTAGAGTTGGTAACCGTTTCTCTTACACCCAAGATCACCCGAAAGCGCGAGGGGAGAGGATACTCCGATATACCAAGTCAGGGTAAATAACAAATAAGAATGGGTCTGGTTTTCTAATCACAATGTTTTCACCAAGTGAGAGCATACTCACCTACCATTCTGCAACCACAATCAAGCATAGAAGATATGAGTCTTTTTATATGCACCAAAATCAAATGTTTGCTAATCTAAGAAAAACAAGCACAAAGTTTGTTTATTCCTTCTTTGACATGCGAATCTGCAAACAATGAATTAGTAATATTTTTAAGCAATGGTCTTTGACACACGAATGAGGATCACCACACGCTACAAGAAAAGATTAGTAACACAAAAAATCTAATCTAGTTAACATGTAGGAATAAAAAAACACAGAAAAAATAGAAAACTAGAAAACTAGTAACCCGAAACAACCTGAAATCCAAAAATCAGAACCTCAAAACTAAAAGAAAAATTTTACTAGACAGATGCAGCTTGACAGGGTAGATGCATCGTTCTGGTCTTCAAATGTGGCTCAGCAAATCAAATGTGTCGTTTTGGTTGTCAGTTGCAGCTTGTCAGGGCGATTGTGGCTCTCGAGTCAGCAGATGCGTTGTGATGTTTTTTTAAAAAGACACTTGCGTTGATCCATACCTGTACCTACAAAATAACAAAAAACAACAAAAAACTATACAGAAACAAGAAAACGGAGTCGGGTTCACCAATGTAACTGAGGGTAATTTCTGGATTATTAGATTAGATTAGCTAAATCAAAAGCAAAAGATAAATACCCAAAGTAGCTACAAAATACAATGGAAATACATAAAAGAACGATTATACCTGATCGCCGAAGTCTCCATGATTCATTTTTGTAGCACCTTCTTACTTTTTGGATATTGTTTCCCTCAGATTATTTGTTCGAGCAATCTGAAAATGCCTAAGTCCTACAACAAGCCTTGAAGGATTTGCATAAAGTCTAAATGCCTATACCTATTGCCAATGTCTATGCCTAAAACAATGCCATGACTTGATTAAATGACTATAATAATGAATTAAAACTACCTATGAAGAACTAAGTGTGAAAGCAAGTGCCTATAATAACTATGCAAAATGTCAGTATGTGCGTGTGTCTGTGTAATCGAAAAGTGAGAAGAAGATGGCATTTTATAGAAAATTCCATTTCGAATGGACGGATGAGATAAATCAATGATGAGAACCTAAAATGAGCGATCCATATTACACCTAAGAATCCCTAATTAGGGTTAGGGAAAAATCTTTAATCGAACGGTCAAAATAAAATCGGATCGACGGTGGAGAATAAATGAGACAAATTAATTAGGAAAATAAAGATTTTCGAAAAATCAAGAAGATAAGATTGCCTAATTTGCAAGATTTGAAAAATCAAAGAGATAAGATGTGGACTGAAGATAAGATTTGAAAAATCAAGAATCTGCCCGATTGCTTGATTTTTAGAAGATTAATTACTAATTTGAATTAAAATAATTCAAATTATGGATTTTATGAGATACTAAATAATCTTTTTCAGATTATTTATCAAAAAGGACTGACATTTAAGATTGACATGACTTTTAAATAATTTAATTTATTTAAAATGAGAAGAATATTAATTAGCAATTAAATAATTAAATTTAATTATTTAATTTAGGAGATGAGATTAATTAATTAAATAAATTAATCAATTTATTTAATTAAGACGGTTAGTGACGTATTAAATAAATAAATGTAATTCATTTATTTAATAATCAAGAAGAATTAAATAACAAAGGGGAATTAAATAAATTAAGAAATTTATTTAATTAAAGAAAGACTTAGACAGTTAATGACGTATTTAATAAATAAATAAAATTTATTTATTTAATAATCATTAAGAATAAATGACATGAATTAATTAAATAATTTTGAATTATTTAATCAATAGTCGAATGTGGACCAAGGACATAATTAAATGACATAATTATGCTAGGACGAAAGTGATAAAAATGAAGCTTGCAGGCCTAGGTCATTTTTAGGTGTCTACAGGTTGAGTTTTCCTATAATAATGGTTATCATAGCTCCATTGGCATGGCACCTTTTTAGGCATTGTATGGTCGTCCTTGCCATACCCCTTTGAGTTAGGATCGGTTAGAGGACAGGGTTCTTCTTGGACCTGACATGCTTCGAGATATGGAGCAGCAGGTGGCTCGTATCAGAGAACATCTTATTGCAGCTCAGGATAGATAGAAAAAATATGTTGATGCACATCATGTTGATCGACAGTTTGCAGTTGGGGATCGTGTGTTTCTCCGGGTGCATCCACGAAAGAGTCATATCCGTTATGGAAAGGGTTCTAAGTTGGCACCCCGTTTTGTTGGGCCTTTTGAGGTGTTAGAGAGAATTGGACCTGTTGCCTACCGCCTAGCTTTGCCACCTATCCTGTCGTGGATACACGATGTCTTTCATGTTTTTGTTCTGAGGCCTTATTTTTTTGATGTTACTCATGTGCTGGATTGGAATGCTTTGCAGGTCAAGGATAGGCAACTAGCTCTAGAGCCCGTGGTCATGCTTCAGTGTCCAAGTCTCGCCCTCAGGGGCAGAGATATTGATCAGGTGCAGGTCCAGTGGGATTCAAATGATGAGACCTCAGCGACTTGGGAGGACACATCTCTTATTAGAGAGGCTTATCCTTATTTATTCTATGGCTTCCAGAAGTAAGCCATGTCCTAAGGGGGGAGGATGTAATACCCCCATGTTTGTTGATTCATTAGATACTCTTGATACTCTTTGATATTGTGGATACTCTGTGATACTCTATGTGGTGGATCGATATTTGATCATGTGTGGTTTCTTAGTTACTTGTTTACTGCTCTTTACATTATGTGTGACATTTGATGATACATTATGCATTGATAATTTGATTCGTTATGCGATGTTGTTCCTTAAATTTATATGTGATGATGTATTTCCATGATATTATGTTTATGATGACATGTTTAGTGTATCTTGGTGGAAGGACGGAGTAGTACCACTCGCTCGCAAGCACCCTGCTACCTCGCTATTACCTTTCACGGTATGTTTTCAGTGGAGATTATATGTTACTTGATGTTTATCTATTTGCAAAAATTGCAAGATTAAAAGTCTCAATTCCACCTGCTTCGACAGGACAGGGCAAGCACAAAATGAACCCAATGGGTACGACGTTGTTAAAAAGGAGTTGTTAAGGAAGAGTTCCCGTCCCAAGTTCGTCTTTTCGTTAGGAGGTAGTTGAGTCATGCTTAGACCTGGTTTTGTCTTGGTATTTTGATTTTCTAAGTTAAATGATTTATTTAATTAATTTCTGGTTTGGTGGTATTTAATTTATTTATTTTATGTTCATCATATAAATTAAAGTTATTTTATTAATTATGATTTTGAAAGTATTGAAATTTAATTATTTTTAATTAAAAATTACTTACTTGCTAAAAGCTATTTCTAATTAAATTTTGACATAAGTATCGGCAAAGAGAAATTATTATTTTAAAAGAAATTAAATGGTAAAACTGGAGTTACTCTGAGAATCAAATTAATTAATTTTAAATCTATTTGAGGAGATTGTGGTTGAACTGTAAAGTCAAAAACTGAACCAATGCATGTCAGTGGTTTTTATTTTTTTTTAAAGAAATATTGAATGGGAAGTGAAGAGGAAGGGGAGCATGCGTGAAGAAGGGGGAAATAGAGAATTTTTTAAAAAAGGAGAACGGAAGGCTAGGTATCTGGCTCTGGTTAAAATCTGTATACGAGAGGATTAGGGGGTTGTTTTCAGACTGTGGATATTGGAAAAGGAGCTGCAGAAGGGAATCACTGTGGAAAAGTAGAGAAAAGCATCTGAGCTAGAATTCTTCTGCAACTGTAGGACGCCAGGTTCCTCTCATATTCTTTTCTGGTTATTTAATTCTATGTTAAAATAAAATGCTTCTGGCTGTCCTGTTTAAAGAATTTAAATATGTATGTGTTTTTTCGTCGAAAATGAATTTAAATATGTGCGTGTGTGTTTAAAAAAATGGATTTTAAATCTCTGTGCGTAATTGTTGAAAATAAATTCAAAATTTATGTGTGTAGGGGTTTCCCCTGATTTGAAATCTATTTATTCTGGGTAAATTTGTATCCCATATTTTGATGAAATTTAATGAAAATCCATCTATTTTATTATTGTTTGAATCTCTGGTTCATTATAGTTTTTATAGATTTATATACGTGAATATAGGATTAGAGTTCTATTGTAATGTTGATTTAAAATATAATATTTTAAAATTGTTGTGTTTGCTTAAATATATATATACATATCTTGTGTATTGGTGCAATTTTATATGAAGGGTATAAATTTATTACTTCTAGTTATATTTTGTTTTAATATTGGGCGTCTGTATTATGGATGGAGGGTTTTGTTATAAGAAAATTTATATATATAGTTACTTGTTCAAATTTTCATTTCTGAAAGTACGATTATGTATAGGGGTATTTTCGAAATCATCATCGTTCTATGTTTGGGCCGAAATACTGTGTCCTGGGTGTTTGTTGAATACAAGATCTATAATTATAATTGAAGTTAGTGTTTGTTCATGGTCAGCCCGCATATTCAAGTTATTTTACCCTGTATCTCTGCCTTTTCACATGAACCTTGTGTTTACACGTCAAATTCGTACATTGAATTTCTTAAATCATATGTCGTCGCTTTGTTTATGGGCCCGTATTTCTTCTGTCATTGGCATTGATTTTAAAATCTTGTTTAAAATTGTTTATCGCATATATTTTATCTTGTTTTAAATGGGGATGGATGGATGGCCAGGCCGTACCACCCATGGCCCCACTCGGCTAGCACGTGTATGCCTCTGACTCCCCATTAATGTTGGCGTACCTATGTGTTGTGTGTATCCATCTGTGCGTCCGTGTTTTGAGTTCACCGTTCCTTGCGTCAGACGTCGGATTATTCATTCGTGTTATATTCATTGTTTTTCTTTGTGCATAGATGGTAATAAATGTAAGTTAGAATTGTGTGCCCCATATTTTAATAGCATATATATATATATATATATATATATATAATTATTTTGAATTATGTGTGTGATTGTGATTTTGTTGAGTTTACATTATTTTCGCATTCAATATTCTTTGATATGCGTATTGTGTTCGGTTAATATTATTTCAAATTCATTTTTTTTAATGTTTAATTTGGGGTTCGCCTTATGCTATGGTTATTATGTATTGGGTTGGGTTTTATGTATTTAAATGGATATATATATAACAATATAAATATATATATAGGTTAATATTAATATTAATATTATTATTAATGTTAATATTAATATATATATGTATGTATATATATATATATTGATTGTAATAATTCAATAGGTTAGTTATTAATTAATTTGTTAATATGATAGAAAGATAGTTTACATTTATTTATATTATTTAAAAGATTCATTGAATGTGGTGTTTTATGAAAATAAGTGTAATGGTGAAAAGTAGAGATAAATTGGATGTTATTAATTAAATGGAGTTCTTGTGTTACTGAATTACATTTTGATGAGAATTTTTCCATGCTTTGAGATGTTCCTGATGATATTATTTTGTTAATGATTCTTTTGAGTTATATCATTTCATGTATTATGGGTTTTCTTTTATTTGGGGGTTTATGTCCTGCAAGGAAACCCTAGAGTTTAACAATCATGTTTAGGAACCTAAGTGATTCCAGAGGTGGGGTAATGTGGTTACTCTTGATTTTGAATTTGAATTGGATTTGTGATGCTTTTGGATCGGCTATACATTTGGATTGTACCAGACTATGGATGTGCTTCCTTGTGGTTTGGTGAGATGGTCATGCCTCACATTTGGTTGTCAGTTGATTTAGTTCTCTATGTGGGTACAATCCTTGATGTTATTTTCTTGTGGTGGAATGTTTAGAGGGAGTGGCTCTAAGTGGGTGGTCGACACATAAAGGGGCACCAGGATAGCCCTCGTTAGAGTGAATTTAATAAGTGATAATTTAATTAATTAACTAGGGGGTGGGTAGTAACACACTAAAAAGATAATTGTTGCCTCATCCGCCTTCTAGTGCTACCACAGACTAAAGGGGATTGAGAAGTCCGTGGTTGGCAAGATCGTTGCCTTGTCTTCATGAAATTTAACCATTCTGCATGAGCAACCCTATGGGGCCGTTCCTTGAGATAGGTAGCCTGGCAAACCATAGATGGAGGCAGTTCCTAGAACTTGGTTGCCTAGATAATCCATCAATAGATGGAGGCGGTACCTTGTGATAGGTAGCCTGGCGAATCCATGCTAAGCCATGTGATGACACTCTCCTCTAACATTCTTATTTATGTTGTCTTTTGGAAATCCTTTGGAATTGGTCACTTGTCTTGTATTGATGATTTTTGTTGTTGAATTTCAGTGGCCTCATGTGTTGTATGATTTTCATTAGTTGGTTGTGAGTCTTTATCTGGATGTTCTTGGTTGGAAACCCTTCTTTAGCGACTACTAGCATGGGGGTGGTCAGGTGGATCGTGCTTCGCACCTCGTTGGGATTCTCTCTTTTATGCAGGTTCATCTTTCAATGCTGACTTTGCAGTAGCAGTTGATTCTTTGTTCGTGGGTTCCAGATTTATGTACTTATGTTATTCTTATCCTGATGTATCACTCCCACCTAGTTGGGAAAGTTTTGTATATAATTGCACATGGTGCTATAGTGATGTAATCTCATGTTGATGCATTGTACTTTTACTTGCAAAATTGGTTATGAGAATGATTTATAATGATGTTATAACTTTGGATATTATTCTATCTTATATCTCTATTGTTGTTATTGATGTAATTATATCTATGGATGTTTGAATGTAGGGTTCATGTAATGGTTAGTTAAATGTTCATTCTATTAAGGGTTAGTTCTTAGGTAATGTCCTTGTGTACCTCAAAGGATTAAGTCATGCAAGTTGAACAATGGATACATTGAGTTAATTAATGTTCACTCCTTTGTCTCTTTTTTTTAAAAAAAAAAAAAAAAAATTGGTTGCATTTTACTTAATTCCTTTGGGGTTGTGAGGTGGGGCGTTACAAATTTTCTCTAAAGCTTTCAACATCCACCACCTTAGGTTCAGTGGCCTCTTCCTCAACGAATTTGGCATATTTAGATTTAGCCAACCTTTGACCTTCATTGATTATCCTTCTCTTCTTTAAGGGTTGGGCCTCCTCAACACCTTCTTCAATAATCTCCTTTGATGGTTTCCTTGCCTTAGCTACTGGCTACCTCTTTTATTTTCCTTTAACCTGGCTTCTAGTTCTTCTTCTAATAAAAAATTGTGACTTATCTCCCTCTTCCTCTCATGGGAACTCAATTGTATCATCCTTGGTGATTTCCTCTTCTTCTTCTGAATAAGACTCAAGCTCTCCTATCAACTCATAGGTGAACTTTTTTCCATCTTCCTCTAGCTCTAAAATCTTGTGATTTACCCACAACTTGGAATATCTCAGAAAAAGAGAATTGATCGCATTAAGGTCCACCACCTCTTCCTTAGACCAATTGATGGGGGAAGTCGCTTATCCTTGTACTATTCATAATCATGATGTTGCAAGAAGTATCCATCATCATCCACTTGGTCTGGTACTTCTGTAATTCTATGCAATCTGATCATTTTCAAGGATAACCCTGACACCTTCTTCTAATCACTTCAAACTCATTCCTACAATTAGCCCAATAGTCCTCTAAGTAATTTTATGCCTATATTCTCTATTTTCCTATTTTCGGGCCACACCATAGGAGTCAAATTTGTCCCTATTTGTATTTGAATACAAATTGAAATGCACCATCTCCTTTTTAGCGTAATGAGCACTAAATGGAAGGACAGACCTCCAAGACTTCAATCCTTAAAGGAAATTCAAACCCAAGTCCTAGTTTGTGCATATCTTTCACCACTGTGTTAAAAGCCACCACTTTCATAGCCACTTCTATCAGGATGAGTTTATTGGTTAGATATCTAGGTAGTCTCAATGGTACTGCTAGTGATCCTTGTATTTCGACATAAGAAAACTTTTGAAATTGGATAAACCATTAACCATATTACCTTTTAAATTCCATTTCCTCAGGTGAAATTCTGACATGCAGTGCATCTTACAACAATCTTGTGATGTACATAAAGAATACATTATTTACCCTCCTGTAGTTAGAAGTATTGAATTAGAATTGAGAAAATACATCACATATTATGTTCTAGCAAATAGTTCCTTTGCAACTCGGCCATTTATATTTATTCTTTTTGGAAAGCATGTACACCAAATAGGAGATCATGGTGAACTTCTTGGTTTCCTATACACCCCTTAATTTCTCATATAAAATTTCATTTATAATGAATTCCCAATGGTAATGTGTCCCTTTCACAATTTGGGAGATGATGTAAAACATCCAACTCCTAAATATAAAAGTATCCTCCAACCCCATTTCTCTTCCAAAAGAGTTATCATATCATTTTACTCAACTTTGAAATCACTTCTATGAAATTGTTTGGGAAATTTTGAATAATGTGGCTTTGGCTTTGCAATCCAATTGTTGTCCATCATCAATAAATCCCTATTAGGATATTTTGTGTAAAAGTCTTTAGCATCCTTGATGTTAATCTTCACCAACCTTTTATGTGATCTAATGTTTAAGGTATCTGCTATAGATTCCTCTGTTAAGTTGGTCATGATTCTTCCTTGAGGCCCAATGATAAATCTTTTGTCAGAATCATAATGCTTGGCACATTCAATCACTAGCTCTAGACACAACAATGTGGGTGGAAATCCTACTGCTTGGACCAATCCTGTATAAGTAATGATTTGGGCTAGTTTAGATGGTGCATCCCCAAACATCCTTTGCTTGAAGTCAACATAATCTACATGTCGCATATCGGTATCACTAATCTTAATCCATGTTGAAATGATCTTCAATTCAGGATAGATTCCCTTGAAGTTGTACTTCATCTTTTCCACTTTGGTATGAGGTTCCTCAAGACTAGCCTTGAAGATTTTTTCATGGATCCTTTTGTTGGGCTAGTCTCAACTTGCATCTATTTGAAAGATGCAATAATTATTATGGAATTAGGTACAATTAAACATTAAAATAAATCACATTACCAAGATTACCATGAGAACCCATGAAAATCACATAGTCAATATTTAAAGCATCATATAAACCATAGAATACCATCATAAAATAATATAATTAAGCATTACAATATTTCAAGATTTTCCATACTTTTGGGATTTCAAGCAAGGATGGATTTTGAGGAATCTGCCCTTAAGCAGATTCTCTGAAGCAACATAATCTAGCTCAATTCAAGTTAAAATCCCCATCACCATCATGAGATCACTTTACTAACACGATAGAGATCAAATTAAAGAATTCACCTCCATCCAACAAAACTTTAGAATTTTGGGGTCTTGACGAATTTCAAATAATTTGAAGGTAGGAGGATTCTCCAAACACCTAGACGTTTGAGGAATCCAGAGGAAGACAATTTTTTTGAAGAGTTCAATTCCATAAAAGCCCAAGTAACCTCTCATTCATTAACTTCACATAATACATCCATTTGAATAATCAAGCCAAATTCATGCACACATTCATTGCTACTCACAAAGTTCTAGTTTTCTAACCTTCTATGGATTTTGGAGAATTTGTAGGTGGACCAATTTTTTGAATGTCAAGATACTCAGAGAATCAGTGAAGCAATTTTTTTTTTGAAGGATACCAACTCACCATAATCTAACTTAAAACATTCAGTTCATGTCATGTAACCACTCCTTGACCACACCTAAAGTCTTCCTAATGCATCAACCCCAAACCTAGCACATTTCAAACTTTTGAGGGTTCAACAGATTCAAAGAATCCAAATTGGCATGGATTTTATTAAGGAACTAATGTTTAAAGAATCTTCCTAGGGAAATTTTTTTTGAAATTCATCATTCACCCTTTTTTTTGTCTATTCTTTGAAAAAACCCAACTCTTGACTAATAAACCTACAAAATTTCCTGAGGACTTGAACTATGAACATCATCATAACATATTTGAATCTGCCAACCAAAGCTAGGGCAAGGGTAAATACAACTAGGTCTTAATAAATCAAATGTCATCTATTAATAATTTGATTTGAATTTCAATATTTGTAGTTAAATACCATGGATGCAAACCCTAGTTTTTATAAAAAGTTCACGTGTCCTAGTTTTCTATTGTAGAAAACTCAAAAGAGGAACCTTAATAATGCCCCAGGTTAAAGAAAATCAAATGACCACCCAAGACTCATAAGGGACATCAACATCACTCTAAAAAATCCACCAATCGACACCAAACTTCAAGCAAACTAAGTGCAAGCAAGAAAACCAAAGTAGATGACACCTTCAAGATCAATGTTACAATGAAGAGATAAACTGTGAATACATACATAATTGAATCACTAAAATCATCACAAAACTAAATGAAATTTGGAGTGATTCAAAGCTAATACCTTTCAAGTGAAGAGAACAAAACCAAAAGATCAAATACACCCTAGAAATTAGTGAGAAGCCCTTAAATGCAATCACCCAAATCTCCAATTCCAAACACAGAGAAAGGATAGAGGTCGCACAAATCAAAGCATAATGAGAAAAATAGGTATAGATGGAAAAAAAATGACTTAAAAGACCCAAAAAATGACCATAAATGAACCCCAGGTATGGCGACTATCAGGCGATAAATCTCATGATGTGACCACTAGAAACTCTGGAATATGATGGGAAAATGGATTTAGATAATCCACCAGGGGCCAGATCCTCCAAGTGGACCAACCTTCAAGGAATATACTTGATGGAAGATTCTCCCAATGAATAGACTTTTAGGGAATATTCCTAGTGGTGGATTCTTTGAAACTTCCCCAACTTGCAGGGTTTCAAGACCTTAGTCAAATTTTCTCAAATAGATGGAGTCCAAGGTATCACATGAGAACAAAATGTTGAAAAGGAAAGTGCCTAATGTGCAGATAGAGCATTAGTTCAATCAAGTGAAGCAAAGCCCAAAACTGGAGGAACTCATCCCTTAATGGGAAAAGTTCAGACCTAAAGAAAGACAAGAAACAAAAGCAATCCAAAAGAGGGCCCCTACCTGGTGGGACATGTGTGAAAAAGTGCACAATAAATGGTGACTCCATTGGGGAAATGCTCTAGAGCATTTCAATGAAAAAATTGAATCAAGAACCCAGATCCTCAAGTTTTAGTCCTCAAATCTAGTCATCCAATAAACCTAAAGTCTAAAAATCAATGAACAAGCTAACCCTTCCCATGCTAGAAATCCAAGTGTGTGCAAATGTATTAATTTACTTCCCTCAATCGCTACGAAAACCAAGTTTAGTCAAGTCAAGCTACATAAATATTCTAACTCCAAAAGCAACTTGGATAGATCCTTGCTACTAGTCAGGTGTCCATAGCCCCAATAAGGTTATCACTATGATCCGCCTAAACATAGCTCTACTATCGATCGGGCATCAGTAGCCCTGATAGAGATATTTGGATCCCCCTACTAGGTTGAATTCACTTTCTTTGATATTCAATATTTTCTTTTCTTTTCTTTCAGATTTTTCTTTTCATTCCTTCTCATTTCAACCCATGAGAAATATAGCTCACACTTAGGGCTAAGAATCATAGTGGTACTGAAGTAGAAATAAGATTTTTCACTTAACAGGACCTCACAAGGAACCTACAAAAACCTAAGGATTCTTAAGATGTGTGTAAAATATAAGATTTGAGCACATTAAAAAACTAGCTCCATCCAATGACTTATCCACTTCATACATTTAGCACATGTGACACTAAATAGAAGACTTCCACCAACCCGTCTGAAAAAATGATTAGAGTTTGTAAAAGAAATACTTAGAACAGTCCCAAATAAATGATCTTTGTGTAATTCTAACACTTCACCAAACCAAAGCAAAGAAAGAAAACAAAACCACCTAAACTAACCAAAACAGAAAGTAGAAGCAAACACCTGCTCTAACTATTTCAAGGATGAGCTAGAAAAAACTCAAGGAAGGAAATAATGTTTCAAATGATGCCCATTGACTGGAAATGAGACATCTTCTCCAATGAGAGTCTTGAGGTGAAAAGCATTATCTCCTAGGATCTCAAAGATTTGGTAGGGACCAAGCAACAATTTGTAAAATTTACTACCTTCCCCTTTCTTTTCTTGTGCCTTATCCCACTATAGGACTAGGTCTGAAATCTTGAAGACCTTGATCTTAGTCTTATGATCAAGCCATCTTTTAACAACACCTTGGTGCTTAGAAAATTTTTCCAAGGCTACATCCCTCTGCTCTTCTAGCTATAAAAATTTAGCCAGGAAAGCCTCTAAACGCTCTCCTTCCTTAGAATATTCATTAATAAACTGGAGAGTGGGAATCCTTAACTAGACAGGGAACACAAGCTCAAAGCCATACAAAAGGTGATATGGAGATGTTCCTAGGGATGTCTTCTTTTAGGTACGATAAGCCCATAGGGAAAATCTTAGTTGAATATACCAATCCTTAGGATTCCTATCAAGCAACTTACAAATCATAGTCAAAAGATTCTTGTTGGTTGTTTCAGCTAGGCCATTCCCCTAAGGGCAGTAGTTTGAAGAAAACTTAATGACAATACCATGATCGAATGCCTAGCCTGAAAATTTCAATGAAGCGAATGCAAAACCATTGTCACATACCAAATAAAATGGATAGCCAAAGTGATTAATGATATCTGATTTGAAGAAATTGATCACTACCTTTGTAGTACACTACTTGCAAGCAACAACTTTAGTCCACCTAGTGAAATAATTAGTGACAGTAAGGATGTACTGACATCCTACAAAAGATGGTGGGTTGATCAAACTAATGAATTCCACACCCCACTATGCAAAGGGTTTTACCTCAATTACTGGCTATAGTGGAAGAGCATAATGCTTCTCTTTGGTAGCGCAATTATGGCATACATGGAAAGACCTCACATGGTTGTGTGTATCCTTAAACAAAGTGGGACAATAATACCCCGCCCTCAGGATTTGATGTGCAATGGCAAGTCTAGAACCATGACCTGTGCCATATTTATGATGAAATTATGTCATCATGCAAATTTCTTCCTCTTTTCCCAAACATTGTAAATAGATGCCCTCATGATTATTCTTATAAAAAATTCCCACTTGTAACATATAACTCTCACTTTTTAGGCACAAAACCCTTTATTGTACTGTATTCAAATGATCAGGTCATTTCTAGTTCAACAAGTAGTAAAAAATGTCATCATACCACTCATCTAGGGACACATCCTAGAGATGATACTGCTATGCTACAATTTCTAGCCCCGTATCTACCATTTTCCACGTTAAATATTTCCCTCTCACCAGCTTCATTGGCTTAATTTTTATCTCATACTATTGTAGCATAGTGACCCACTTGGATCTTCTCTCTCCCATTTTGTTTTTCTTTAGTAGGAGCTTCATAGTTGGGTCAAGTACAATAGCGAAGACCTTGTTCCTTAGAATATAATGCCTAACATTTTTAAACCCCCCTAATTAGTGCATAAGCTTGCTTCTCTACATTGGGGTACTTCAATTCAACATCTTTGAGAGGGAAACTCATGAAAGTGATGGGATGCTCACTCCCCTCATTTGATTTTTATGTTAGTATGCTTGCAAAAGAATGATCCAATACAAAATAATATATATAAAATGGTTTCAGATAATTGGGACTTACTAATATTGGTGCAGCAGTTATGGCCTTCTTAATTTCATCAAATTCCTACTTAGCTTCAGCAGTCCACTCCACTTTTGCATCCTGCTTTAGCATTTCATTTAGAGGATTTACTATTTCTGCAAATCTTGTGATAAATTTTTGAATAAAATTAATCTTTCTACAGAAAGTATTCATCTCCTTTTTTGTTGGAAAGTGGTTGTATATTCAAGATAGCCTAAATTCTATCTAGATTAATTGAAATTCCATTCTCAAAAATCACATGTCCCAAGAGCTTTCCTTCGGTTACTCCAAATATGCACTTCTTAGGATTAAGGGAGATGCCAAATTCTTTGCATCTCTAGAACACTTTGCATAAATATGAAATGTGGTAACCATTGTTCTTGGAGAAAACTATTAGATCATCCATATAAATAATAATATACTTTCCTATGATGTCTTTAAATGTTATGTCCATCGCCCTCTAGAACATGGCCCTTGCATTGATCAACTTGAAGGGCATTCTCCTGTAAGCAAATGTGCCCCACTTGGTGGTGAAGGAAGTCTTATGCCTATCTTCGTGTTGGACCATGAGTTGATTGTAGCTGACATAGCCATCTAGGAAAGGAATCAATTGGAATCCATTGACAATCTACAAAACCTCATCCAATGAAGGAATCAAATAGTTATCCTTTTTGGAAGCTCGATTGAGTTTTCTGAAATCCACACATAATATTATCTCCCCATTCTTCTTATGGACCGAAACCAAATTGGCTACCGATGTAGAGTACCTAACTGGGAAAATGATGCGGGAAGATAACAATTTCTACACCTCCTTCTAAATAATGGGTTCCAATAGTGCATTAATGGGCCTCTACTTTTGATATAATGGTTTTGCTCCAGGCTTCAAGGGAATGGTGTGCATAATTATTGAGGTATCATAAGTATTTAGATCATCATAACTCCAGGCTATTATAGCTTCATATGCATATAGGGTATCTATTAAGCCTCTTCTTTCTTCTGGAGCACACGCCTTTCCTATGAACACTTTCTTAACATCATCTAGAGTACCCATGTTGTATGCTTCACACTGACTATCTATTGGATCCTTCTTGGTCTATTGATCTTGGTCCTTTATCTTGTCGAGGTCAAAGATCCTCTTTAGCTACACCATCCCCTTTGGGATTTTATTAATTTTTAGGTTGAGGACTCCTTCCATATCTAGCTCTACATCTTGGAACTCTGTTTCATCAATTACTTGGGAGGTAAACACATCAAAGCTAGTTATGAAGTCCAAGATATGCTTATCATCTTCAAACACTTGGAAATTCGTAACATTATCTAGTATAGAAGGGATAGGTGTAAATTTAACAGAGAATTTTTTTAGCCCAGATAGAGATAATGGCTCCAAGGTTCTTACTACTTGTGTTAGAGCATTTGCAGTGTGATTCCTGGCTTTGGGGATCAACTGAATGTTAAATGCATCAAAACCTTCAATCAGATCCCACACTCTGTGTCTATAATTAGTAATTCTACTATCATGATAGGAGTACTACCTTTTAACTTTCTTGACTACTAGTTTAGAATCTTCAAACACTTGTAGCACTTTTACCTTCTTCCTCAAAGCCATGAGTAGCCCATGTATTAGTGCTTCATACTTAGCAACATTGTTAGTGCACTAGAATTGCAATTAGTGTGTAGGAAAGAAGGTTTTCCCTGTTGGGATTATTAACTCAAAACTAGTGCCCACCCCTTGCTTGCACTTAGAACCATCAAATCTTAAAGTCTATAACTTGGTAGAAGACATACCTTTGGAGTCTCTTGTACTCTCATTTTTTTTGGAAGAAGGATTCTCCTATACTTCAAGCCTTACTGCTAGAGGTGGGTTGATACATCTCTTGATCTATTCCACTACAATTTTGCAAAGACAACACTCAAATTCTAGATGAGAAGCATTATGGACCCTACACTAATTGGGTAGCAACAACTCCTCAAAGATCATTTTCCTTCCAAGACTAATTTGGTCTTCAATGCACTTCTGGATGAACTTGTGGAAATAGCAGGCCTAGATTACCATCATTCTACTCAAAATATTCATCTATTTCAACAAGTGCCTCTTTATTACTAGAACATTGGGTCAACTTCCAAGGCATATCATGCATCATCAATACTTCTTCTACCTCTGGTTCTTCTAGGGTCGATGCCAGGATATAATTTCCTTGATTTGCTTCATAAATTAACACTTCATTAGAGGTATTTTGATATTCAGTGATTAAGTACCTCAATATTGGTTCTCTCTCAATCTAGATCTGATTTGGGAATCCCTTCCATGGTAGCCACATATGAGAATGATCTATCAAAGTGTATCCATTTAGGACTCTCATAAAATCCCTTCCAGGAATCATCTCATAAGCATTAGGTATGTCTTCCACTTGAATATTAATAACTTGTTGCACATGCGGGTCAGATGCTACCTGCATTGGAATCATGTTCAATTCTCCCACCACACTGACCTTTATCTTGTCTCAATGAGTCACTTTACATTTGGAAGAAGCAAGATTAATGCCTAAATATTTTCAAACTGAGAAGGGCATAACATTGGTTGATGCTCCAAAATCCAATAAATAGTTATGTAGATTTTTTTTGAATATGCAAATAGAAATCAGAAAAGGAATATCTTATTTATCTTGAAATAAACTCACCAAAGAATCAACCTAAGCCACTTTATTTCTATCCTTTTCTTTGCTCCTATCTCTTTCCTATGCCTGAGGTTGATCCTTAGCAGGATGGGTTGGCTAGTTCTGAACTAGTTGAGAGTTCCAACTCTTAGATTGTTGGGAATTATGTGTTCTTCCATCTGCATCTTGGATCACTGGTTCAACAAAACTAGTTTTCTTGATAGGGGAATCTTATGAAGACTTCATGAATGCATGGTCATTAAAAGAACCCAACACAACACTCCTAATAGCTAGAATCCTTAATAACTCAAAATCTAAGAATCTCACCTTTACTTTCTTGAGTTATTCTGCTACATATTCTCCCTTTTGAAATACATTCATGACAGATTGAGTACCCCTTGTTTGTACTCATTGTTGATCCTTGATAGTCTCTCCTTTTAAGGCATCATGAGATCCTCCTCTAGAGAAATATTGCTTCAACACATGAGGATATGAAGGGTTGTTGCTGGAATTAGGATCAAGTGGAATGCTGAAATTATTCAGAGGTGTAGAAGTGTTAAATGTCCCACTAGCCTGCCTGTTTCTTAATTCATATGGCCTAGTTGTTTGGTGAAACATCTATAATTCATCTACTCTTTGATCCTCTCCATCAAAAGGGCCATTTTAAAATAATTCTAATATTGAATCTTCATTGCATACTTGTTCTGGTTTTATACATTTCTTCATGGACTTCTCTTCACCTCTCAGAAAATAGGTATGATTCAATACTAGCATCAGTGACTCATAAGGTTATGATGGCACAATTTCTTGATTGTATGTAGAATTTTGTATAGAATCTTGTACCTCCATCTAGAATATGGCCACAACTATTTATAATTTAGGACACTCAAATTCAGAATGTTGGGTTGTCTTGTGAAGTTTGAAATATCCTTTTAAAGTAGCCTCTGCCAAGAGGACTGTGCTGGTTGACTTCTCTAGATTATCAAGCTAGTCCAATGGTGTAGGGAATCACCCATTATTAGGTATGGTTTTCCAAGCCTGGTTATATTTTGGTGGTGGTCTTCTATCAAAATTTTTTATTGATGAATAACCTCTATCATAACCTTACCCATGATCTTGCATAGATTCCCTATTATCCATGTTATAACTAGACTCTCTATTGTCTCTATTATCTTTGTTATAGCTAGATTGTATACTTCTCTTGGTAGCTTACAATTGGCTATTTTGATTCCTCAAGTAGGTAACTTCTATAGATATCTTTTCTACTTGTTCTATTAGCTCATCTAGTCTCTCCTTATTTGGATTACTTGGAGTTGACACAAAGTTTGTAGAATTTTTCAAATAAACTACATGATAACCCTAGTTTAGGGACTAATTTAGCACTTCATAATTCTACAAATAGCTCAAAATATTGGCCTATTGCTGAGGAAAAGTTTCCGGACCTACATTGTGTGAATAATTTGGTATAGGAAATGCTTGATTCAATGGGGTTCCTAGATGAGGAACTATAGGTAGTTGTGGGGCTGGATTCATGATTGGAGTCTAATTTGTTAAGGCTTTATTTATTTCCTGAACTTGTCCTATATGAGCAGTTAGCCCTAATGATTGAAAAGGCCCCATCAAATGTTTCCTTAAATTTGTGCTTTCCTTAACTACCTCTTTATATGCATCTAGGAAGGTATTAAGGAGATTATGCTTCCACTTCACAAATGTGGTATTGAGGCTATCTAGGGAATCATAATAGACCTCTCTGGTTGTTGCATCATCTACAACATAGGGTGGCTGCAACTGAGTGTAAGCACGATGGAACCTATCATTGAAAGACCATATTGGATCATTGACTTCTCTCTTGACCTTAGTAAACTGAAGGTACAACTCATTAGCACTTATGGGGATCTTGAAATTAAGAAAGAAGGAATTCTCCAATTGAACCCAACTAGTTATAGACCTAGCTGGTAAGTTATTGTACCAGTATAAGGCCTCTTCACCTAAGGAATATGGGAAAATTCTGCATGCAACATCTTCATGATTAATTTCCCTATCCCTAAGGGTAGTCTAGAAAATAATAATGTTCTCCTCAACTGTTCTATTGGGATCACCAACATGAAACTTGGCACAAAAGTGCTCTAGATTTTTAGGCATGGCATTGTAATTATTAAAGAGTAGGGGTGGGAGGTTACTTTCCAGAAAATCCATTGGTGGAAGTGCTGGTGGAAGTGGTTAATTAACTAGTGTCTAAGGTTTCTAAATGGGTGAAGGGTTAGGTTCAATTGGAGTGGGTTAAGTGGGAATAGGCTTAGAATGAGATGATGAAGAAGAAGATGATAGAAAAATGGGTGAAGATGATGATGCCTTTCCCTTTTTGGTCCTTGACCTAGTAGGGACTCCTAATTCTTGAAAATCTCCTTCTGATGTAGATCTTGTTTGTCTTCTCAATCTCCATTGACACATTGATGACAGAAAATGCTCCAGCTTGTTTAATCAACCCTCCTTCTAGCGCCAATATTTTGATGGTGTTTTAGCTTTGCAACAACTGAGAAAGAATATGATATCCTATCTCTCTTGAAAGGTAAATCTCTATCAGCAAGCCTCAAGAGATAACCCCAAGGTCTCTAATGTTAGGTCTTGAGAATGCAACAAAACAACTCAGTGATGAAATGTGAGAATGCTGGTAATCACAAGGGTCTTACAAATAAGTGCTAGAGACTCTCAATTTCATCAAATACAACATTGTAATGATGCTTTTCAGTCCTAAAACCAACCCATATTTTAAAAGAAATAGCAAAATTTAAAGGTTTAAGAGAGATTCTAAAACTAACTCCTAAGATCAATTGTGAAAATAATAGAGCATTCAAAATGGACCAACCCTTCAAACCTATTCCTACTAAACCTAGATTAAATCCGCAATATCATAGAAATAGTGCAATCTCCTAAGGCACAAGGATTTTCAAATTATGAAGCATTTACATATCAACAAAAATATGGCATTGAAGTTAATAAATACCCATAATTGAACTAAGCACAACAAGATATAGGCCTAGGCCAACTTTACACAGGAACTCACAATCAACAAGATGCTAAAAGTATGGACCAAGGGTTGCTCAAACACTTCACATACTATATCATAAACACAATTGAACTGCAACTAGTTCTAAAATTATCTAGGAAATAACTTACTTAAAGCAATTTATCAAAATCTGAAACATAAGAACCATGCATAGATGAATAACACAAATAATAACATCAAATAACAATGTCTTCACTTGTATTTGCTTCACCAAAATTTGCAACAATCGAAGTATCTCAAGTATTACAATAATTCTTCAAAGTTTGAGCTAAAATTATAGCCTTTTCTAGCTATCTCCTTCAAATGAGGAGGAAACCTCTATTTATGATTTGTAACCATTCTTGTTTTTCCCTCAAAAAATATTTTAACCTCTCAATTTCTGAAATTGGCTCCTTTGATTCAAATACTTCTAAGAATGAGGACCCCTCACTACTTTGTGCTTGTAATGGTTTTATAATATGTTGAACATACCTATGTAATATTGGAATATGTTGGAATTGATATCAAAAAGGGATCAGAGGATAAGTGTATTGATCTTGTGCAAAAGTGCATATAGTTGTCATTGATTTCAAAAGCATAAATTAGGCAAAGGAGTTTGTTGGCATGATGAAAAAATATGGATGAGAGAGTAGTGGATCTAATGGAAAATTGAGTGGAAGATTCATGATGGGTTTTTTGAGAGCTTTCTAGAAAGGTATTGTGCAAGCCCAGAGGATCTATAACATGTCCATAAATCAATTTTTTTTTCTCTTAGACAAAATTAGGCTTTATTGGTTAAGCCCTAGAGTTGCAGTCATGGAATCCTCAAAATATTCTATTTTGATGTTGACCTGGTATTAGTGGTTGTCAGTTGCATTATTCACAACTTATGTCTTTCTATTCGTGAGGGTGACTAATCCCTCCACCTATTTCCTTAATTTCATGCATCCCCTTTCAGATCAACATGATAGTGCATGGTCAAAAAGAGTGAATTAAGTCATGGGATTCCAGTTTTTCCTAACCTATGTCATGAGATTCTCAAGTTTTGAAACCTCCTGACTTGGTGACTTAGCTAATAGATTAATAAGGAAGAAGGATCTCTTTGTTGTCAACATGTCATGGGTTTGCAAAATTTCCCAACCTCCGATTAGAGGTTCTTATGTTCATACTTTTAGCGACTTACCAATGGAGCGATAAGGTGTAAGTATAACTTTATCAGAGTGATAGTGTGTGATCAGCGAGATATTGGGAGATGTCTCTTCAATGGATCAATGTTCTTATTTTCAGTGTGATAGTGTGTGGTCGATGAGAAAATGGGCTATGTCTCTTTGACATAGCGATGGCAACACTATGGATATCTATGGATGAGAAAATATAGTGTTGGGAAGAGTTTTTTCCATGTCTCTTCGATAGACCGATAGCTATCTTATTAGTGAGACATTGATGTATTGACGAGAGTCTAGGAGAAGTTTCCTTGATGGAGTGATAAGGAGTATGGAAGTGTTGTATATGAGACTATATGGCATTGGTGAGACTTTTTTCAATGTCTCTTTGACACGGCAATGTAAAAGTAGTGCTCGAGTGGGACCTAGATACAATGACGTGGGTGACAAAGATGACAAAGTAGATGCATGGCATGACAAGATTGGGTGAACTATAATCCAAATCCTCATTGTGGATTACAATGTATTGACATGGAGATGAGGTGGACATATGACATCATCAATGGATTTTGTCAGCATTAGTAATGGTAATCAATGATACTTTTTTGAATGCCTCCTTGACATCCCAATGACTCTTTGATTTGTGAGATATTGGCGTATTGCCTAGAATTTGAAGAAAGTCTCTTGGATAGGGTAATAGGAGTATGATGCCAACTGTGGGACATAGTAAGGTGGACATGGCAATGAGACCTAGTATGGTGAGTATGATGTGAATCCATGTTATAGTCAGAAAATAAATAAAAGGATGACATGTGGTAGAAAGCAACATTGGATGGTGATAGTGCAGGAGCACCCAAGCTCTTCAAGGAACTCTTTAGGAGACAGGAGAATGTAGGGGTCTTGAAGACCTATCAATCACCTCAAAGCATCAATTATGATATCTTGGAGCCTATAGTGGCCTTTGGAATGGGTGAACACATTAAAGAGGTCAAAAGTCCTAAGGGTCCTAATAAGGATCCTAGGACCAAATTGCAATATAAAGGGAACAATCATGTTCTAGGAGATTAGGTAGGTTTATAATGCTTTAATGGTGTCAAATAAGGTTGAAAAATAATAATGTAATTTTTTTTAATGTTTCTAGTTAGTGGGAAATAATAAAATGTAAGTTTGGAAATTCAAATATTTGAATTCCAATTTGGGCAGGTAACTAGCTTTTATCAGTTTTAATCACTTTTATGCAACTTAATCAACCCCAAACGGTTGTATCAGTTGGGGAAAGGATATAGAAAGCAAAAATAATCATTTTTATAGAGGTTGGACGTTTGGAGCAAGTACTGTACAGACTATTTTATGGAAATAGTGAAAAACACAAGTTTCTTGCATTTTAGTGTGTTCTTTTGATGAATACTTGATCTCTATTGAATCTATGTCCATTAGGATGCTTTAGGAGTTTGTGTTTACATATTTTAACACCATTGAAGGATCTGAAAGTAGTGATAATTAATTTCTTTGCATTTTATATTGACTATCCTAAAAAAGAACACAAAATTTACACTAGTTTGAGGGTTTCTCATGGATAAATGATCCATTTCATGGGAGTTTATGACTGTATCTTATGAAATGGATCATATTTAACATGTACCATACTATAATAACAACATAATGTGTAGGAGAGATGAATACTATGGTGTACACCAAGATTTGACTGTGAAAAGTGCTTGAAGATGGAGGCTAGGGTGTAGCAGCAGAAGATCTGCCTTCATAAGGGGTATATTTTTGAGTTTGGATTGACTAAATATGTTGTCATAATGGTGTAGAGTCAATGAGAAAGTTCTGGAAGTGATTGGAAGGTTAGTTTTCAAGAAGCCCTAGTTTTTGAGGCAAGTTAAGGAGGGGTTTGTGTTGGAGCATGTTAGAGGTGTCATAGAGGTCTAAAAACTTGGAATCCTTGGTTTTGAGTCATTTTAGGAGACTTATAAAAGTTTCATGGTCAGGGGTTGAGTTTAAAGAGGGGTTGCTTTGAAAAAGAGGGCTAATTAGGCCTAAATTGGAGGAAACATCAGTTTTTTGATTGGTGTGCTCCAAAAAAAGTGCCATCAAGAATCTAGTATGTTATGTATCATCATAAACCACATCTGGTTCAATCATTATTTTCGAGGTTCCTTTGGAAATTTTGAGTGAAAAGTCAAAAATCCTTCGCTAGAGGCCTAGTTGGGCTAGTAACCTAGTTAAGGTGAAAATTTGGTTTTGTGTCTAAGTCAAAGGGTTGGGATTTGAAATCATTCAAAACAAGTTTTTTTGGGTCTCTTAAGAGTGGTCATATGGTTTGGGTCCATAAGGAAGGCAAATAAGTCATTTGGTGCATTATTGAGGTTTGTCTCCACCAGGGTGCCTGAAGAAGGGTTGAGATTGCATCATTAAGTTCCTTGAAATCTTTGTGTTTCTTTCAAAGTCCCAGACCCTTTGCATCAGGTGACATGTAGTGTCATGATGGAATGGGAACCACTTGTCTGCAAGAACAAGGGTATCAACGTGACAACACCATATTGATGAGAGTTGAGTTAATGTCTCTTTGATATCCTGATGGCTATCTCATCAATGTGACATTTTTGAATCACCAAGACTTTCAAGCATGTCTCCTTGATAGAGTGATAAGCTAAGTAGGATCTGATAAGATGGTGATGTTAGAGGTGTACATGCGGCAGTAGCCCTCTAGCCTTGTTGAGATGTTGGTGGGGCCCAAACAAGACTTGCAAGGTCAGTAGAGATGGTGTAGATTGAATGAGATAGATCAAATGATGTTGGTGAAAGGATTTCTCATTGGTGTGACTTTGATGTATTGGTGGGAGTCTGAAAGATGTCCCTCCAATGGAGTGATAAGGCAAGAAGTCAGTGGGACCAATTTGAGATGAAGTATTGACAAGTGGAAAATAATGATCGCTCGATGTTCTAATTCACATCATTGTTATGAATTAGGTGGTGATGACATGGTGACATGTAGGTTGTGGGTCCGATCAGATAACATTGTAAGCATATCGGTGTGACCTGCTTGTTTTAGAGAGAGTTGGTAAAGTGTCCCAGTGATAGAATGATATGATAGATCAATAGTGGAAATCAAGTGGTAAAGATCGAATGCGATATTCAAACTGAAGCTAATTGAATAGTGGTGATTTAAAGGTGCTGAGATGAATAGAGGATCTTGGCACAAGAGAGAAGATCAATGACTAGTATTCAAACTTGAATATCAACAATGGTCTGGTCCATGTGAATTGAGGTTTTGTCTAGTAACTGACACAAAGGAAGGAGTTAATTGGTCAAGCTGCACCAAGTGACCAATTAAATAAAAAATTGATCATCAAGGTAGCATCAAAAATTGTAGAGGTGATTGATATTAGAATCATATCGACTGAAAGCATTAAATGTATATCATATTTTAGGGTCTGACAAAATGCTATTCTCAACAATTTTTCTACACCAAAATTAAATGTTGTGTGGCTCAATATAGAGGTATAGTGACATCTGGTAAAGCTCATCAGATGTCTTTATGATGATAGTGTGCAACTCGATTAATAGGCAGCTAGCTAGTGAATTTTTCAAGGGAGAAAAACCCTAATCTAATGCGAGCTGATCTGGATGGTTGAGAGAATCTTGAGGCTGAGATTGCATATCTGTGGAGTTAAACAAAATGAAGACAATCTGAGAATTTTTGATGAAGTTGTATTTGTTGTGTGTGTGTGAAGTCTTAGAGTGCACAATGTGCTAAAGAGAGATAAGTGTTTCTGAGTGTGCAAAGGATACAGAAAGGGAAATAGGTGTAGTGGAGTAAGATAGAACATTGATTGTTCTATGTGTAGAGGAGAGTGTAGAGCAAGGGTGTTTTGCTAAGTGTGCAGCTTCAACATTAGAGTGTGAGTTGGAATATGTGCAAAAATGTACATAATGTAATGATGCACTATATGTTATGTAGAACCAAGTCTACGCATATTCGATATTGTTATCATTGTATTGGGTTGTGGCTCAAATTAGGGGATTGTAGTCTCCTTGGAGTTGTGGCTCCTAAAATAGGGTGTTGTTGCATCCTTGAAGTGGTTGCTTCTAAATTAGGTATTTGATGCTTCCTAGGGTTGTAGCCCTAAAAAATTGTAACAAAGATTTGGATTGTGATGCTAGATTTGAGTAGTAGACTCAAGTAGCCTTAGTCACCATGGTTTTTCCCATATTAGGTTTTCCATGTATATCTTGTGTTATGTGATGCTTTTGTGTGCATGCATATTTCTTTATCACATGATTAATATCTGCACATTAAAGGTTAAATAAAGTAGTCTACACAAAAGGTTTTAAGAGATAAATTTTAATATCTATTGATTCACCCACCTTTCAACAGATCTTTGTGTTCCAAAAATTGGTATCAGAGCCACAGGTTCCTTAGGAGAAGTTTAATTAGCTTGGGTAGATCCTAGATAGGTGAACACAATGGCATGTTAGGAAGGTTCAACCAAGCCACCTAGATTTTATGGAACAAATTATGCTAAGTGGAGTTAATGGATGAAAGGATACTTAGGTTCTCTTGGACCTGATGTTTGGATGTCAGTTAAGAACAAATAAATTCCTCCTACTACTCCTCCTATTGATGTTGTAGGAAAGGACTATGAGAATAATGAGAAAGTTTGGTTTGCCATTATGAACAACTTGTTTTATTTTGTGCATATAAAGTTCATGCATTGTGAAACTTCTTATGATTTCTAGGAAAAACTAAATAAGATCTATGAAGGAGACACCAAGGTGAAGCTGGAAAAGCTAAAAATACTGAGAGCTAAATTTGAAAGATTGTAGATGACTAAAGAAGAAAAAATTGCAAATTATCTTTTGAGAGCTAATGATATAGTGAATGCTATTAGAGGATATGGTATGGAATGAAAGAGGATGTTGTTGTGTTAAAGGTTCTAAGGTCCATGGCAACTAAATATGATTCTAAAATTTTTTCCATTGAAGAAGGAAGAGAAATTGATAAACTCACTCTCGATGAGTTACATGGTATATTTACTACTTATGAGATGAGAATTCTAGTTGCTAAGTCTTCTAAAAGAGAATTTACATTTAATATTTTTGAGAAAGGAAAGGATGGAGTAAAGAAGAAAGAAAAATCTGCAGTCACTGTTTTAGATATTGAAGAAACTAATGAAGAAGAAGCAAACTTCATAAGGAGACTAAGGAGAGGATCCAGTAAATATAAAGGTAAGCTTCCCTTAAAATGCTTTAACTATGGTAGAGTAGGCTATCTTACTTCTAAATTTCCACATAATGAAGTGAATAACTCTAAACAAGAAGAAGATAGTAAGAAGAAGAATGAGTTTTATCCTAAAAGGAAGAATTTTAGAAAGAAGAGTCTATACATCAATGAAGAAAGTGAAGCATCTGATGCTAGTGATAGTTCAGAAGAGGGTCAAGATCATGGCCTTGTAATGAGAGATGGAAGATAATCTCTATTTATAGCTAAATAAAATAAGGATCAAAAAGATGTACAAATTGATGACTCATATGAAGGAGAAGAGGAGGCAACCACTGATCTTGAAGGAGAATTAATTAGTGCTCTTGAAGATCTTGAAGAACTGAGAGATAAATTTGATGTTCTTAAGAGAGAAAAGAAGAAACTGAGAATGAATTCTCAAAAGGAGACTGATAGATTAAATAAAAAACTTGAAGAATTAAATAAGTTGGTGGTAAATCTAAATCTACAAGTAGAAGAAGCTAAAAGAGGTGAAGATGTAATGCAGTCTAATCTAGAATATGAAGTAGAGAGATGGATGAAGTTATAAGCAGAAGTAGTCACTTTGAGAAAAGAATTGGAGAAGGCCAAGGAGAAAATAAATAAGGGTTTAAAACTAAAAGGAGGTACTTATATTCTTAATGAACTGGTTAAGTCACAAAATCCATCAAAACCTAAGGATAATATTGGCCTTGGATTTGAGAAAGGAATGAGTTCCTCTAGCAGTGCTTCTGCAAACTTGTATGATAGATTTAAAGAAAAAAAATGATGTTGCACAAAGGAAGAGGAAGCATGCATAAGTTGCTCCAAAGAAACTAACTCTAGAAATGGAAGATTGGAGAGAAGCACTACTGAGGTGAAGACAGCTAAAGAAGAAAAGAAGCCCACTATTGATAAGAAGGTGAAAAATGAAGAGAGACTTGCTACAAACAAGAAAAGGAATAATTATTCAAATGTTGATTATCAGAAGAAGATGACTACAGTAGAGAAGAAGATGAAGAAATCAGTTCCAAGGTATCAAAGAAAAAGACAAATGAGAATGGAACCCCAAGGATGAGATATGCAAAGATGTCAAATCAAAGAAGATCTCCTCATCCTGCACAAGGTAGAGTTATGATTGGCTACCTCCCATGTTTTAATGGTTACTACTATGCTTGTAATTAGTATGGTCATAGAGCTAGAGAGTGTAGAGTTGTACCTAAAAGGAGCACAAAACATGTAAATAGAAATTCATTTGCTCCTATAAGGAATATACATGTATTATGCTACAAGTGTGACAACTTTGGTCACATTGCTAAAAATTGTAGATTAGATCTTGTGAGACTAGCAGTACAGAGTAAGAGTAAGAATACAAGGAAATATACATCTTCCAGTGTGAAAAATGGTTCACATGCTATTGAGAAGCAGGATGATGTATTAGATAAGATGCAAAAGATGGTTTGGAGAGAAAGAGAATGGTAGGTAGTGCTCCGTGAGGTTGCTTCTACCTTACATCACTAATTTGTAGTGATAAGGCATGAGTTCAAGGGGAGCTAAATTAGTATTTCATTCATCCATAGGAATGAAGAAGGAGATTCAAGTCAGGTAAAACATGTTTTACAAATTTATAATGTAACTTGATGGTTGTAGATTTTTTGGTCGCATTCTTGCTTCTTGAAATGCTTGTCAAGGTGTAAGAAAATTAGCAGATGGTGGAAAGTTTGCTACAAAAACTCATATCAACCATTGGTATTATTCATTGAAGAAAAAGTGTTGTAGATTCTTTGTCAATAGAAATGCTTCTTTCCTACAAGAAGAAGAGTTATGGCTAAGAGGAAACTATTCTGTATAATTTTTTAAAATTTATATTAGACCATTGCATGTTGGTTCAGAACAGGTTAGTTGGTATAAATCCCCTAAATTGAAACTAGTGAATATTGGAGAAAAATATAAGGGGGGGCTTCTCTAGGTATCAAATCAATGTTATACTTGATACAATGTAGTCCATGATATCAATTGGTACATAGCATAAAGTGAACACATTCACAATTGGTATCAGTATGATAATTGATATCAGGGCATGATATCATCAATTGGTGTCAAGCATATGATTCAATTGGCACAGAGCATGAATCAAAATATTTGCAATTGGTATCAGACCTGATTGGAGAAGATCTTGTAATGGGACTTCAACTGGCATTAGATATTTTTTTAATTTGTACAGAGTAGTTGAAGCATATGGGATTTCCATTGAAGTAAAAGGGATGAATGCAATAGTTGGTATGAGAACAAAAAAAAAAATCAATTGGTATTAGTCAAAGGGGGAGCAAAGTCCCTTTGCCATTGCTAAGGATAAGTGAAGACTGTAACAGTATGGTGACCTGAGATAAAGAAGAAGAGAAAGGATGAATACGAGAGAAAGTTGTGCATATGCTCATAAGAATGAGCAAAGGAGAAGTATTTTCAAAGGAGGAGAATACTTTCAGGAGGATTGATCCCTTTTCCATTGATGTCAAAGGGGGAGAAAGTATGAAAATTCTCAAGTATTCAAGCAAGAGGGAGGAAGTCATGCAAATGCTCAACGAGGAGCATTGGAGTAAGCAACAACATAAGTAGAAGTAATGATGATATTGGCACAAATGTTGAATTGATTAATTGGTATCATTAAGAATTTAAGTTTTTCCACCAATGATAAAGGGGGATATTTTTGGAATATGTTGTCATTGATGTCAAAAGTTTAAATCAGGAAAAGGAGTTTCTTGGCATGATGATAGAAGATGGATGAGAGAGTAGTGGATCTGATGGTGAATTGAGTGGCATATTTGTGATAGGTTTTTGGAGAGCTTTCCAAAAAGGTATTATGCAGGCCTAGAGGATGTATAACATGTCTAGAAATGAATTTTGTTTTCTCTTAGACAAAATTATGGTTTACTATTTAAACCCTAGAGTTGTAGTCATGGCATCCTCAAAATGTTCTATTTTGATGTTGACCTACTATCGGCATTTGTTAGTTGCATTAGTTGCAACTTATGTCTTTACAGTCATGAGGGTGACCAACCCCTCCACCTAGCACCATAATGTCATACATCCCCTTTTAGATCAGCGTGACAATGCGTGGTTGACAAGAATGAATGGAGTCATGGGATTCCAAATTTTCCTAACCTATGTTGTAGGGTTCTCAAGTTTCGTAACCTCCTAACTTGGTAGCTTAGCTAATGGAGTGATAAGGAAGAAGGCTCTCTTTGTTGGTGGCATGTCATAGGTTTGCAAAAGTTCACAACCTCAAACTAGAGGTTCTTATGTTAATAATTTTAGCGACTTATTGATGGAGCGATAAGGTGTAAGGAAACTTTATCAGAGTGACAGTGCATGATCGATGAGATATTGGGAGATGTCTCTTCGATGGGTCAATGTTCTTCTTGTCGGTGTGACAATGTATGGTTTGTTACGAAATGGGATATCTCTTCAAAATAGCGATGGAAAAACTATGGATATTTATCAATCAGACAATATGGTGTCAGGAAGAGTTTCATCCATGTCTTCTTGATAGACCGATAGCTATCTTATCAGCGAAACATTGATGTATCAATGAGAGTCTGGGAAAAGTTTCCTCAATGGAGTGATAAGAAGTATGGAAGTGTTGTCGATGAGATTGTATGGCGTTGATGAGATTGTATGGTGTTGGTGAGACTTTTTTCAATGTGTCTCTGACATGGTGATGTAAAGGAAATTCTCGAGTGGGACATAAACATGATGACATGGGTAACAAAGATGATGAAGAAAACACATAGCATGACAAGATTGGGTGAACCGTAATCCACATCCTCATTGTGGATTACAATGTAGTGACATGGAAATGAGGTGGATAGGTGACATCGTCAATGGCTTTTGTTAGCATGACTTATGGTCGTCAGCGAGACCTATTTGAATGTCTCCGCAACAACCTATTGACTCTTTCATTAGTGAGACATCGATGTATCGCCAAGAATTTGAAGAAAATATCTTTGATAGGGTGATGGGATTATGATTCCAAATATGGGACCTAGTAAGGTGGATGTGGTAGCGAGACCCAGTATGGTGAGGATGGCGTGTGTCCATGTTATAGTCAGAAAATGAATAAAAGGATGTGGTGTAGGGGCACCTAGTCAAATTGTGCAATTTTAGTCTAATGTTGAGTTTTTGTGTTGTTGATTATAAATTTTATGTAATAAGCTCATAATAGAACAATTTTCAATGTACTTAGTGTCATTTTGGTTCAACCTTGCAAATGTTATAAATCTTGCAAAATGTTGTCAACTTTTCAAAAATTGTCAAATTGCAAAAATGAGAAATATGAAGGGTCATTGTGGGAAAAGAAGTTATTTGGTCATTGAAACTCAAAGGGTAGTTGAGAAAATGATTCCATATGTTTAAATTGGATTTGAGAAGGTGAGACCAAGGTTGGGGGCTTGTATTTTGAAGACAACTCAATACAAATCCCTTTTCTTTTTTTTTCTGAAAAATTCCAACATTTTATGTTATTTCTGAGCATTGTACATTTTTGTATTACATTTTTATTATTTGTACTTGATTTTACTGGATGGAGAATTGAATTAGATTTCTGTTGGTTTTTTTTCTCATTGAATTTCATTGATTTTTGAGTGTTTTATCACCATTTTACTTAAGATACATTTGTAGAATTAGGCCTTTGGGACAACGCAACAACAAGTTTTTGAGGGATATGTTCCAAAGTAACCCCACCTGAATTTAATACAAATTATAGAAGGGCTTAATGGGTATCCAAATTAGTTTTTATATCATGGTTTTGAGTTGTATTTTTGAAATTATTTCAAAATTACCTTATTTGATGCTCTCATAAATCATAGTGGAAGATTATGAGAAAAACCATTTTTTTGAAGTGTTAGAGTTTTTGTCCTACAAAGTTCTTTGAATTTTTGTTAGTTTGGATTCCTCTTACCTCTACATCAAGTGGTATCAGAGCCCAAAAGATCTTGGCAAGTGAGTTTTGGGAGTTTATGTGTTGTCTTTTTGTAGGTTGCAGGAAGAACCTGGATGCCAAAAGGCTAGGTAGTGAGGAAAAGAAGAAGACCTAGGTGAGGTATCACAAAGACAAGAGGAAGAAAGGTGAAAGAGACTTTCTTGAGGAAGAATAATTGGTGTGTTGAAGAGATACTTGCAAAGTGATGGTTCATAGAAAAAGAAACAAGAGACGAAAAAAGTGGAAAGAGAGGTAAAGAAGAAGACAAAGGAGAAGGAAAACCAAATAGATGTTGATTAAGAGAAAAAATGAGTAAAGGAAGGCTTTGTAACTAATTATGGAAATTCAAGAAAATATGGAAGAAAGATTGAAGATTGAGATGCAACAACAAAGTTGGCATTTACCAATCAAGAAGAAGACTATGTGGTCTATCAAGAAGATTGATCAGAGAAGAAGACAAGTGGGAGCAAAAAAATCAAGCATTAAGGAATCCTTGATTGAAGAACAAAAGCCAAGAAAAGAGGAAGAAGAAGATGATAAAAAGGTGAGTAAATATATGATTGTTATAATAGTAGTTAGGCTTGATACATTACCATTTGAGGTTCCAAATTTTTTGCAAGAGCATGTTGAGGTGGTAATAGATGATGTTACAAGGAAAAGTGTTAGTTCTCATGCAAAGTGGGAAGACAAAACCTTCAAGGTGATAGAGGAAAGGGGTGCAACCTATTATGTGTTTGCATTGATCAAACAAATGGGTGAAGATAAGGTTGAGTGGTCTGATTTCAAGACAAAGGTTCCATGTCAGGTTGACATTATCCAAGAAAAGGAAAGGGTTGCTGATTGTATAGACCTCAAGAGGAGAGAAACATCTAGCATGGAAAGTTTGGGTAAAAGGATTTGTGTTATTGCAGCCTTAAAGAAGGATAAACCCAAATTCAAGATGAAGCTAGCAAGGAAATCTTCTAAGGAAGTCAAAGGTAGAATATAAAAGACATAAAGCAAGGGAATTCCTACCTTCAATTCAAAAGGGACTTGAATTCTTCTTTCTTTGGGAGTATGGTGCAGGGGCACCTAGTCAAATTGTGCAATTTTAGTCTAATGTTGAGTTTTTGTGTTGTTGAGTCTAAATGTGATGTAATAAAGTCATAATAGACCAATTTTCAATGTACTTAGTGTCATTTGGGGTTGTAAACACCTAAATTTGGCCACTTAAATTTGGTGAAATTTATCCTTTTTCATCTAAATATCCTCTTATCTGCATTAATTAATTAATATTACTATTATTTAATTAATACGCCTAAATTCCTCTAAATCCCTAAGGTATTTAGTTAAATAATTAAATACCTTACCCTTTATTCCCTTTTTCCTCAAAGAATTAAATAAATAATACATTTATTTAATTCCTCACAAGTCACATCCTCCATCACTTTTTCTTATATCCTAATCCACCCCCTAATCCCATCATTAGGGATGTGCACATTCCTAATCCATGATTAGGATGTTTCACATCCTACAAATTTTGCAAGTTGGCTCCTAATCCTCATTAGACACCTAAATTTCCTCTAATCATTGATTAGATAGTCTAATCAACCCCTTAGTCAACTCTCCCCATATCCCAAGGAATTTTTAACTCCTTTTTGTCTTCCTAAGGTCTTTTTAAGGAATTTTTAATTCCTCTCTCATCCCCTAATGAATATTAAATTCCTTTTCTCTTTCCCAAAGAATATTAAATTACTTTTATCCTTTCCATGCACATTAAAAATAAAATTTTCATTCTTTTGGTCAACTCTTTGATCTCAGCCCTTGATCTCTCATCCTCTTTCAATCTCCACCGTCCATTCTATCTCCCTTGGATAAATGACTAACACTTAGCCATTTTTGGAATCCTAACTCTCTCAACCACATTCTCAAGAACCCTAACCATTTTCAAGCTCTCAAGCATTCATCCTCCTAGTCTCACACTACCATCTTGCATCCATAGCCAAATCCACCATCCTTGCATCCAAATCAAGCAAAATCAAGCCGTTATGCTACCAAAATCATTCTAGGAGCACACACATCAAGCTATCAATGGGGGAAAACAACTTAATCAAGCTCAAACAAGGTAAAATTGGTTTTATTTTTATTTTAAGTTTGAGTTTCATCTTAAGCCCAATCTTGAGATGTTGTCGTGTTTCCCTTGCTAGCATTTCATTTTGTTTTGCATTTTAGACTAGGAGAAAAAAATTGCACACATTTTTGGGATGCTCAATGGGACCCACGTCATGGGTCCAGCATTTTATGTTTGTTGTTATTTGAGTTTTGTAGATTTAGGTTTACATGCAGAGGCAATCCATCTTGAACAAGTGAATTTTCACCTTATAGGGGCGAACTTGCACTTTAAAATAGGTGAAACTGCATCTAGAGGCAAATTTGCCTAATATAGGGGTGAAGTTGTAGAACAAGAAAATTCACCCATCCTCTAAGAAAAATTACCCATCCTTTCAAAATAGCCAAATTCGCTCATAAAATGACCAAATTTTCTCTCAAGCAAATTCACCCATCCTCTCAAAATGACCAAAGTTTTTCTCAAGAAAATTCACCCATCCTCTGAGCAAATTCGCCCATCCTCTCAAAACGACCAAATTCACTCCCTAAATGACCAAATTTTCTCTCAAGAAAATTCACCCGTCCTCGGAGAAAATTTGCCCATCCTCTCAAAATGACCAAATTCGCTCCCTAAACGACCAAATTTTGTCTCAAGAAAATTCGCCCATCCTCTCAAAATGACCAAATTCGCTCCCTGAATGACCAAATTTTCTCTCAAGAAAATTCGTCCATCCTTTCAAAATGACCAAATATACTCATAAAACAACCAAATTTTCTCTAAATAAAATTTTCCTATCCTTGCAAAATAGCCAAATTTTCCTCAAATAGAGGTGAATCTGAGGTAAATATGACACCTAAATTTCTAGTTTTTAGCATCATTTTGGTTACGTTTTTAGGTACTAATCCACTAACTTGTTTGTTTGTGAGTATCCCAATTTTTTGCTAACAATTTGTGCACATTTTCCTCATCCATCCAAGACCAACGGTTGCAAATTACTAACACTTTTTCTCCAGAATGATCAGTCCCAACCCTTTTTAAATTAGTTTATCTATTTTTTTCCATACTAGCTAGGCACACATAGACTTAATTAGAGGTTCAATTTACTTATTTGTTGTGCTTGAGAGTGAATGTTGACGAATCCAATCTCCTTACACCACTTGGTGACCCTGGGTGATGAGAAATCATAGTTACTCTAGTCCAGTCATGTCTACCTAGGAGGTGCTAGTGCGTCTAAGCTCTTGCCTTGCGCTACATGCGAGCCTGAGGACTAGCTGAAAACATCTATTATCTTCTTCCCTTAGCAGGACCTACCTAGGATTTCATCACCTAGGGGATGATCCCAACCACGTGTTACCGGTGAGTTATATAAAGAGGGGAGAGCCAAAGTTGTACCCCACTCTAGTCGTGTCATGTCTGGCAGAGTGTCGAAGATAGGGTGATACCTAGATAAGATGTGAAGAGTTGGTCTAAGTTTCTAGTACCTCGTTGGGGCTCTCAACTCACACTTGTGATGGGTTGGTGTTCATGGTTGTGCCCCACATACCATGTGTATATCAGGGACTTATGAGATAACCTTGTTTAGCCTTGATAGAGACCCATGTTTTAGCCATAGCTTGGTGTAGTGTAGGGGATACACACCGTACCCTAAAGTTACTCACCACGTACTCCCCTGGGTTGAGATATAAATCCTCATGGTGGACTATGATAGTCCTTGAGTGAGAGTGTGAAGGTGAGCCTATGGTATTTGTTGATGACCCTATGCCACTAGAATGCTAGCTATTTTCCTTCGTGAGAAAGGGTGATCCAGAGAACCACCCTAGTATCATGGAGTATTAACCTTGGATTGTCTGCTCAAGGTGATGGGCCTGCATCAAGTTTGTAATCCCATATCACTAATTCTAGGTTTGTGTTGTTTGGCATGTCTTCTTTGTCCAATACCAGTGCTTTTTTTTCAGTTGAATCAACCTTGGCCTCTTTTCTGTTGTTTTTCATGCTTGTCATCCTTTTCCATAGTCATTCCTTACCTTTCAAGGTAGATTTTCACCCCTCAATTCAGTCCAGGTCATCCTTTTAGGAAAATCTTCCTTCGTCAAAGGTGAATTTTCCTATGGGAAACTTTCTTAGGCAACCCCGTTTTTGGCCGTTCTCTAGAATAAGTGAGTTTTTTCATCCCTTAGGTGATTTTTTCAGTCCCCATCTATCAAATTAACCCTTTCTCCAAGAATAGGTGAATTTTTCTTGTCCTCAGGTGAACCTACTATCCATAGGTCCATTCCCGTTTTCAATTCATTTCCTATCCATTTCCCCCACCTGTCAAATTTTCCCTTTCTCCAAGGATAGGCAAATTTACCTTAAAATTTGGGAAAATTTTCCTCATACTTAGGCGAATTTTCTTGTATGTCAATCCCATCCCCCATCTAAGTCTTCCCTGTCACTCCTATTTAGGAAATGAGCGAGTCTGATCGTCTATTAGGCAATTCCATTTTTAGTTGTTTTTGTTCCCTGTCAGGCCCATTCATGAAACAGGCAAGTCTGTCATCCCATTAGGTGATCTTGAAAGTCAAATCCCCCAGTTTCCCTATGTTTAGGCGATCTTGCATTTTGTTTAGGTGAACCTGCAGTTAGTTTGGACTAATTTGTGTATCAAATTCACCTGTTTCTTGTGTCATCTGAATTTGGGCATACCTACTATTAGTTTGGGTGAATTTTCCTAGAAAATTCGGCCATTCCTTAGGTCCTTTTAAGTTTGGGCGAACCTGCCAGAGTTTAGGTGGATTAGTCACAGTTTTGGACAAATCTACTAGTTGTTTAAGGTGAATTTGATGTCAGTTTGGGTGAATTTTCTTCCCCAGATAGGTGAATTTTCTCATCAAATTCTCTTATTTTGTGCTAGTCCAGAGTTTGGGAAAATTTTCTCCTACAAATAGGTGAATTTTCTTGACTAGGAAAATTCACTCGTTTCTTGTGTCAGCCTAGTTTTAGGAAAATTCAACTCCTAGATGGGTGAATTTTCCTCTCAAATTCACCTATTTCCTATTCCATCTCAATTTTTGGTGAAGTTTCTCATCAAATTCGCCTGTTTCTTTTCTATTTGAAGTTTGGGTGAATTTGCTTCCCCAGAAAAGGTGAATTTGCTTCCAAACATAGGTCAGCCTGCTCAAAACGGGCCATCATCTGTCTCCCTGTAGTCATCATTCTCATCCATTTGTATTATCCAACCAAATCATATAGGTGCATCTTAGGAGATCCCTAGATTGCATATCCATCATCAGTTTATCGATCCCAATCACCTAGACTTCGTTTTAGGGGTTTTGATTTTGCAACAGGGACTTCCGGAGGTCATAACTTTTGACTCAGATGTTCATTTGGGATGAAATTTTATGGGTGGATGCATTATGAGGTGGCATATGGATTCCCAACTAACCTTGAGTCGGTCGACCCCCTTTTTGGCACTTTTTTGGGGCCTGAAACTTTCATCTTGACCTTCAAAATGGTAATTTAGTATTTTTTCTAGTTTTTAAAAAGTTGTTTTTGTTAATAACTCAAAACTCATGTTTCAAATTTAGGATGTTAGTTGGAAATTCATCCTACCTTAGTTTTAGGAAGTTTTTGGGAAAAAATGGGCTCTCAAAGATATGCATGTGAAATTAGCTAAAATGGAAAAATCTAACAATTGTTGAAATCTACCAAAAAGGGTAATCAATTCATCAAATCTAAATCCTCTAGACTTCATTTATGAGGTTTTTATCTGAGTTGGATTAGGCTCCTAATCCTAATCATCATTGTTCACATCTGCTTAGGATTTTCATCCATCCTGAGTTAGTAATCACCTTTGACCCAATCAATCTACTTCCATCTCGAGGTAGATTCAGTGTTGTAACCATCCTTTTTGCAATCTAATATGATCAGTCACCACCTTACATCATCTAGTTAAACCCCTAAACTTGGTTTAGAATCAATCCCATCACATCCTCCAATCATCCTAATATGAGCTTCTATCCAATCTAAATCTGAGCTTTAATCCAATCCAAATTTGAGCTTAACCTAAATCCCAATTCGAGCTTTGGTCCATCTACATCCAATATCTTCTGATATCAAAACAAATCTTAAGATCTCTTCTTCCATCTTATTTATCTTTTTATCATCTTTTCTTTCCTTATAATCATCTATTCCCCTACCTTCAATCCATATCCATCCTATCCAACATCATGAATCCTTATCCTTCACCAATGCAACCAAAAATAGTAGTCAAGGGAAATCCTAATTATGTTGATGATGATAATGAAAGTCTTGTTGATCAAGATGAGTACGATATAGATCCCCTTGATGCTATCATTGCTATCAAGCTTTCCTCAAGTGTCATCCAAAATCCAATCACTCATTCGAGTAATTCCATCATGCCTTCGCCCACACCTACTAGCACTCTTTATGCTACCTTTGACAAGGGATATCCAGTGTCTTCCCCATCTACATACTCATCATATCCTTCATCTACATCTTTATCTTATCCCACATCCAACATCCCAATATTCCTACCTTAATCCACAATCCCAGTCTTCCCATCCTAATCTATTATCCAAGTACCCTTACTACAATCCAACATTTGCATCCCCTTGTCCTAATCCATCATCCCAATATTCCTACCTTAATCCACTATCCAAATCTTCTCATCCTAATATACTATCCCAATACCCTTACTACAATCCACCATCCACGTCCTCCTATCCTAATCCACCATCCCAATCTTCCCATCCTAATCTGTTATCGCAATACCCTTACTACAGTCCACCACTTGTATCCTATTGTCCTAATCCACCACCCACATCCTCTTGTCCTAATCCACAATCCATGTCCTCCTATCTCACTCCATGTTCCACTCCATCATTTCCTAATCCCCCACCTACTCTTATTTGTACCTTCAATCCCATTTCTCCATCTAATCCTAGTCCACCTATCCATAATCCTATCCTCCACAAACCCATAATCCTTCATCTATTCTCATCACCCCAGCTAAGCCCATAATATGCAAGTTTCTCACTCTAGAAGTTCTCCAAGGAATCATGACAAAAAATACATCCCCAACTCCACATCTTGAAGTCATGGAACCATGCTGCCCCACTCCCCCATGTACAATCACTAGTGATGAGGCCCTACTCCATCCTGCACCTATCATTACGATTACCACCCCTAGCACCACTCAAACTATTGAAACCATCAAATCTATTGAATCCATTAAGCCCCCATCTCCTGCTCCAAGATTCATCAAACCCATTGAAGATCAAACCCATTGAAGATACCCAAATCCAATCCACTCCTCCTACTCCTAGTATCACCAAAATCCATCCCCATGAACTTCATGAATCCCCCATCCTTCCATCTCCCCCACTTGAGGAGTCCCTCCAACACTCCATCATCATGCCACCCATACAAGATGAGTCCTACCAAGAGCTTGATCCAAAGCATACCAACATATCCCCTCCTCCACATGAGGATCCTACCATCCCATCTAGTCCACTGCAAGATCATAGTTTGTCATCCACTTCAGCCCATGATCCCCTTGTCACTCAAGATCTAGTCACTCCATTGCATGAGCCCTTATCACCCACTACCAAAAATATAGATGCTATCATATCACTTATTCCCTCTAATGATCCCTTACCACTCACTCCTGATCAATATGTTGCTACCCCATCATCTCCATCTCATGATCATCCATCATCACCTAACCCCACTATCCCCACACCACCTTTATATTCCCTTGATACTCTCATATTCATCCATGGTGGTTTTCTTGTAGAAGAAGAACCAAGCATATACACCACCCATCCTCCTTCACCTAATAATGGACTTGCACCATCCTTCCAAATAATAAGCATCCTACTATAGAGCGAATGCTCAAAAGCATGAACTATCAAGGAAAAGGCCTTCATGAGCAAGGTATTTTAGAGCCTATCCATGTCAAAGAAAATCAGTGTACACAAGGTCCTGGATATATCTCTCAAGACTCACAATCCAAAAATGTTGCTACAACCTCTATACATCCTCAATGAGCCTCCTCCAAAAGAATAATAGGCTCTTCCTGTCACTCCAAAAAACCATTTGTCGCCATCCCCACTCCATCGTATCACCTCCAAACAACCATCCATATCCCTCCTTCATCATCCAAATCCATTTTGGGTCCTTATGTCCCTCCATCCACCATCTCCCATCCTTCATCTACTCCACCTATTTTGGGTCGTTATGTCCCTCCATCCCCCATCACACACCCTCCAGGTACGAAGTCCATTTTGGGACCTTATATCCCAAAATCACCTCCTCCATCTTGTGCTATTCATCATTTTATCCATCCATCACCTATCTATATCACCTATTATAAACATCCCACTCTCATGTTCCCTAATTAGGATCAACAAAGGCATGTATCTACACATCCTCCATCCACATATCATCCCCAAAATCCAATCTCCATCACTTCATTCATGTTTCCTCCACATCATCCATCTCCTTACACCCATCCCATTGCTATTGGAAGCACTTTGGATGCCAAAGTAAAAATTCATAAATATCCACATGAATCTAAAGGTCCCCATGTCTCCTTAAAAGGACATGTTGAAGAAAAGAAAAAGAAAATCCAAAATAAAAATCAAACCTATAGGCCACAAAGACCCACCAAAGCAAAAATAAAAACCATGTGGATCCCAAAGAAAAAAGGTGCAATGTATTCAAATGAAAAATATGTAACAACATCCAAAGTTTCTAATCCAAAATCTAATCATACACACCCTCCATCTCCTAAATATATTTTGGGCCCTTATGTCCCAAAAATTTACTATCCCATCTCCTCCATTTTCCTCACATCATCCATCTACTAATCCTCCCATCATTTCACATCCACCGCCATATGCGCCAATGTTGGACCTAAAAAAATTTCCCCATCACACATCCACCCCATCATTCCACCCATACACTTTCCAATATCCCATCCATTATCCCACATATCTCCCACATCAAATCCATTTAATCCATTCTCTTGCATAACCCATTTATCCTAATAAGGTTGTACCAACATTCAATTGTCACTTCACACATAGGCTCTTAATACCTAGTATGGAGCTTGATGCATGCATCCTTCATCCATCTCCTTCTCACATGTCTTCTAAATCCACTTATCCACATCCCTGTCCTTATCCATATCCATCCACATTCTATCCAAAATTCAAAAAAGTAAAAACAAAAAAATAAAGAGAAATAATTCATCAAATGGTGAAAACTTGGAAAACAAGCACCTTGGATAAGTACCATGATGAAAATATAGAAAATAGCCATCATGTGTAAATCCCCATCTATCTCCTTCCATACTTGGGGGAAACTACATCCCCTTCATCAATCTCCTCCATCCCACCTGTTTCCCACATCCTACCCATCATATCCCATTTATCTCCAATCCCTCCATCCTTCTTGTGATCTTGATAAAGAAAGGGACACCTATCTATGCATGCTTTGGACACCTCTTGGTAAAAATTCCCTTCATCCATACACTATTTTATTCCTTTTCCACATCCAAATCCTTATCCCTCTATTCATCCATCCTAGCATCTTTTCATCTTCTTATCTCCCTCTATCCATCCCTTTACCCCTATTTTTCCTTCCATATCATAATCCCTTCTCATTGGTATCTAGCTATAGGCTCCCTCCTCATGCAAGCCAATGCCATCTACTCACTATCATCAATCCCACCTTTTTCTCACATCTTGCCAATCTCCCATCACTTCTCATCACTCATTTATCCATCATATCATCATCTTAATTCATCTTTTGATGATTGAGATAACTATCCCATCCCTGAGCTTCATGCAATCACCATCATCCCATCTTATCCACTAGGTATATCTTGTTTCAGCACATTGATTCCATCATTTTATCCACTTATCATGGTCATCTCATCATC
>VDFB02283640.1:0-31575 GCA_007258455.2 Sequoia sempervirens | reverse complement strand
TGTAATTAGTATGGTCATAGAGCTAGAGAGTGTAGAGTTGTACCTAAAAGGAGCACAAAACATGTAAATAGAAATTCATTTGCTCCTATAAGGAATATACATGTATTATGCTACAAGTGTGACAACTTTGGTCACATTGCTAAAAATTGTAGATTAGATCTTGTGAGACTAGCAGTACAGAGTAAGAGTAAGAATACAAGGAAATATACATCTTCCAGTGTGAAAAATGGTTCACATGCTATTGAGAAGCAGGATGATGTATTAGATAAGATGCAAAAGATGGTTTGGAGAGAAAGAGAATGGTAGGTAGTGCTCCGTGAGGTTGCTTCTACCTTACATCACTAATTTGTAGTGATAAGGCATGAGTTCAAGGGGAGCTAAATTAGTATTTCATTCATCCATAGGAATGAAGAAGGAGATTCAAGTCAGGTAAAACATGTTTTACAAATTTATAATGTAACTTGATGGTTGTAGATTTTTTGGTCGCATTCTTGCTTCTTGAAATGCTTGTCAAGGTGTAAGAAAATTAGCAGATGGTGGAAAGTTTGCTACAAAAACTCATATCAACCATTGGTATTATTCATTGAAGAAAAAGTGTTGTAGATTCTTTGTCAATAGAAATGCTTCTTTCCTACAAGAAGAAGAGTTATGGCTAAGAGGAAACTATTCTGTATAATTTTTTAAAATTTATATTAGACCATTGCATGTTGGTTCAGAACAGGTTAGTTGGTATAAATCCCCTAAATTGAAACTAGTGAATATTGGAGAAAAATATAAGGGGGGGCTTCTCTAGGTATCAAATCAATGTTATACTTGATACAATGTAGTCCATGATATCAATTGGTACATAGCATAAAGTGAACACATTCACAATTGGTATCAGTATGATAATTGATATCAGGGCATGATATCATCAATTGGTGTCAAGCATATGATTCAATTGGCACAGAGCATGAATCAAAATATTTGCAATTGGTATCAGACCTGATTGGAGAAGATCTTGTAATGGGACTTCAACTGGCATTAGATATTTTTTTAATTTGTACAGAGTAGTTGAAGCATATGGGATTTCCATTGAAGTAAAAGGGATGAATGCAATAGTTGGTATGAGAACAAAAAAAAAAATCAATTGGTATTAGTCAAAGGGGGAGCAAAGTCCCTTTGCCATTGCTAAGGATAAGTGAAGACTGTAACAGTATGGTGACCTGAGATAAAGAAGAAGAGAAAGGATGAATACGAGAGAAAGTTGTGCATATGCTCATAAGAATGAGCAAAGGAGAAGTATTTTCAAAGGAGGAGAATACTTTCAGGAGGATTGATCCCTTTTCCATTGATGTCAAAGGGGGAGAAAGTATGAAAATTCTCAAGTATTCAAGCAAGAGGGAGGAAGTCATGCAAATGCTCAACGAGGAGCATTGGAGTAAGCAACAACATAAGTAGAAGTAATGATGATATTGGCACAAATGTTGAATTGATTAATTGGTATCATTAAGAATTTAAGTTTTTCCACCAATGATAAAGGGGGATATTTTTGGAATATGTTGTCATTGATGTCAAAAGTTTAAATCAGGAAAAGGAGTTTCTTGGCATGATGATAGAAGATGGATGAGAGAGTAGTGGATCTGATGGTGAATTGAGTGGCATATTTGTGATAGGTTTTTGGAGAGCTTTCCAAAAAGGTATTATGCAGGCCTAGAGGATGTATAACATGTCTAGAAATGAATTTTGTTTTCTCTTAGACAAAATTATGGTTTACTATTTAAACCCTAGAGTTGTAGTCATGGCATCCTCAAAATGTTCTATTTTGATGTTGACCTACTATCGGCATTTGTTAGTTGCATTAGTTGCAACTTATGTCTTTACAGTCATGAGGGTGACCAACCCCTCCACCTAGCACCATAATGTCATACATCCCCTTTTAGATCAGCGTGACAATGCGTGGTTGACAAGAATGAATGGAGTCATGGGATTCCAAATTTTCCTAACCTATGTTGTAGGGTTCTCAAGTTTCGTAACCTCCTAACTTGGTAGCTTAGCTAATGGAGTGATAAGGAAGAAGGCTCTCTTTGTTGGTGGCATGTCATAGGTTTGCAAAAGTTCACAACCTCAAACTAGAGGTTCTTATGTTAATAATTTTAGCGACTTATTGATGGAGCGATAAGGTGTAAGGAAACTTTATCAGAGTGACAGTGCATGATCGATGAGATATTGGGAGATGTCTCTTCGATGGGTCAATGTTCTTCTTGTCGGTGTGACAATGTATGGTTTGTTACGAAATGGGATATCTCTTCAAAATAGCGATGGAAAAACTATGGATATTTATCAATCAGACAATATGGTGTCAGGAAGAGTTTCATCCATGTCTTCTTGATAGACCGATAGCTATCTTATCAGCGAAACATTGATGTATCAATGAGAGTCTGGGAAAAGTTTCCTCAATGGAGTGATAAGAAGTATGGAAGTGTTGTCGATGAGATTGTATGGCGTTGATGAGATTGTATGGTGTTGGTGAGACTTTTTTCAATGTGTCTCTGACATGGTGATGTAAAGGAAATTCTCGAGTGGGACATAAACATGATGACATGGGTAACAAAGATGATGAAGAAAACACATAGCATGACAAGATTGGGTGAACCGTAATCCACATCCTCATTGTGGATTACAATGTAGTGACATGGAAATGAGGTGGATAGGTGACATCGTCAATGGCTTTTGTTAGCATGACTTATGGTCGTCAGCGAGACCTATTTGAATGTCTCCGCAACAACCTATTGACTCTTTCATTAGTGAGACATCGATGTATCGCCAAGAATTTGAAGAAAATATCTTTGATAGGGTGATGGGATTATGATTCCAAATATGGGACCTAGTAAGGTGGATGTGGTAGCGAGACCCAGTATGGTGAGGATGGCGTGTGTCCATGTTATAGTCAGAAAATGAATAAAAGGATGTGGTGTAGGGGCACCTAGTCAAATTGTGCAATTTTAGTCTAATGTTGAGTTTTTGTGTTGTTGATTATAAATTTTATGTAATAAGCTCATAATAGAACAATTTTCAATGTACTTAGTGTCATTTTGGTTCAACCTTGCAAATGTTATAAATCTTGCAAAATGTTGTCAACTTTTCAAAAATTGTCAAATTGCAAAAATGAGAAATATGAAGGGTCATTGTGGGAAAAGAAGTTATTTGGTCATTGAAACTCAAAGGGTAGTTGAGAAAATGATTCCATATGTTTAAATTGGATTTGAGAAGGTGAGACCAAGGTTGGGGGCTTGTATTTTGAAGACAACTCAATACAAATCCCTTTTCTTTTTTTTTCTGAAAAATTCCAACATTTTATGTTATTTCTGAGCATTGTACATTTTTGTATTACATTTTTATTATTTGTACTTGATTTTACTGGATGGAGAATTGAATTAGATTTCTGTTGGTTTTTTTTCTCATTGAATTTCATTGATTTTTGAGTGTTTTATCACCATTTTACTTAAGATACATTTGTAGAATTAGGCCTTTGGGACAACGCAACAACAAGTTTTTGAGGGATATGTTCCAAAGTAACCCCACCTGAATTTAATACAAATTATAGAAGGGCTTAATGGGTATCCAAATTAGTTTTTATATCATGGTTTTGAGTTGTATTTTTGAAATTATTTCAAAATTACCTTATTTGATGCTCTCATAAATCATAGTGGAAGATTATGAGAAAAACCATTTTTTTGAAGTGTTAGAGTTTTTGTCCTACAAAGTTCTTTGAATTTTTGTTAGTTTGGATTCCTCTTACCTCTACATCAAGTGGTATCAGAGCCCAAAAGATCTTGGCAAGTGAGTTTTGGGAGTTTATGTGTTGTCTTTTTGTAGGTTGCAGGAAGAACCTGGATGCCAAAAGGCTAGGTAGTGAGGAAAAGAAGAAGACCTAGGTGAGGTATCACAAAGACAAGAGGAAGAAAGGTGAAAGAGACTTTCTTGAGGAAGAATAATTGGTGTGTTGAAGAGATACTTGCAAAGTGATGGTTCATAGAAAAAGAAACAAGAGACGAAAAAAGTGGAAAGAGAGGTAAAGAAGAAGACAAAGGAGAAGGAAAACCAAATAGATGTTGATTAAGAGAAAAAATGAGTAAAGGAAGGCTTTGTAACTAATTATGGAAATTCAAGAAAATATGGAAGAAAGATTGAAGATTGAGATGCAACAACAAAGTTGGCATTTACCAATCAAGAAGAAGACTATGTGGTCTATCAAGAAGATTGATCAGAGAAGAAGACAAGTGGGAGCAAAAAAATCAAGCATTAAGGAATCCTTGATTGAAGAACAAAAGCCAAGAAAAGAGGAAGAAGAAGATGATAAAAAGGTGAGTAAATATATGATTGTTATAATAGTAGTTAGGCTTGATACATTACCATTTGAGGTTCCAAATTTTTTGCAAGAGCATGTTGAGGTGGTAATAGATGATGTTACAAGGAAAAGTGTTAGTTCTCATGCAAAGTGGGAAGACAAAACCTTCAAGGTGATAGAGGAAAGGGGTGCAACCTATTATGTGTTTGCATTGATCAAACAAATGGGTGAAGATAAGGTTGAGTGGTCTGATTTCAAGACAAAGGTTCCATGTCAGGTTGACATTATCCAAGAAAAGGAAAGGGTTGCTGATTGTATAGACCTCAAGAGGAGAGAAACATCTAGCATGGAAAGTTTGGGTAAAAGGATTTGTGTTATTGCAGCCTTAAAGAAGGATAAACCCAAATTCAAGATGAAGCTAGCAAGGAAATCTTCTAAGGAAGTCAAAGGTAGAATATAAAAGACATAAAGCAAGGGAATTCCTACCTTCAATTCAAAAGGGACTTGAATTCTTCTTTCTTTGGGAGTATGGTGCAGGGGCACCTAGTCAAATTGTGCAATTTTAGTCTAATGTTGAGTTTTTGTGTTGTTGAGTCTAAATGTGATGTAATAAAGTCATAATAGACCAATTTTCAATGTACTTAGTGTCATTTGGGGTTGTAAACACCTAAATTTGGCCACTTAAATTTGGTGAAATTTATCCTTTTTCATCTAAATATCCTCTTATCTGCATTAATTAATTAATATTACTATTATTTAATTAATACGCCTAAATTCCTCTAAATCCCTAAGGTATTTAGTTAAATAATTAAATACCTTACCCTTTATTCCCTTTTTCCTCAAAGAATTAAATAAATAATACATTTATTTAATTCCTCACAAGTCACATCCTCCATCACTTTTTCTTATATCCTAATCCACCCCCTAATCCCATCATTAGGGATGTGCACATTCCTAATCCATGATTAGGATGTTTCACATCCTACAAATTTTGCAAGTTGGCTCCTAATCCTCATTAGACACCTAAATTTCCTCTAATCATTGATTAGATAGTCTAATCAACCCCTTAGTCAACTCTCCCCATATCCCAAGGAATTTTTAACTCCTTTTTGTCTTCCTAAGGTCTTTTTAAGGAATTTTTAATTCCTCTCTCATCCCCTAATGAATATTAAATTCCTTTTCTCTTTCCCAAAGAATATTAAATTACTTTTATCCTTTCCATGCACATTAAAAATAAAATTTTCATTCTTTTGGTCAACTCTTTGATCTCAGCCCTTGATCTCTCATCCTCTTTCAATCTCCACCGTCCATTCTATCTCCCTTGGATAAATGACTAACACTTAGCCATTTTTGGAATCCTAACTCTCTCAACCACATTCTCAAGAACCCTAACCATTTTCAAGCTCTCAAGCATTCATCCTCCTAGTCTCACACTACCATCTTGCATCCATAGCCAAATCCACCATCCTTGCATCCAAATCAAGCAAAATCAAGCCGTTATGCTACCAAAATCATTCTAGGAGCACACACATCAAGCTATCAATGGGGGAAAACAACTTAATCAAGCTCAAACAAGGTAAAATTGGTTTTATTTTTATTTTAAGTTTGAGTTTCATCTTAAGCCCAATCTTGAGATGTTGTCGTGTTTCCCTTGCTAGCATTTCATTTTGTTTTGCATTTTAGACTAGGAGAAAAAAATTGCACACATTTTTGGGATGCTCAATGGGACCCACGTCATGGGTCCAGCATTTTATGTTTGTTGTTATTTGAGTTTTGTAGATTTAGGTTTACATGCAGAGGCAATCCATCTTGAACAAGTGAATTTTCACCTTATAGGGGCGAACTTGCACTTTAAAATAGGTGAAACTGCATCTAGAGGCAAATTTGCCTAATATAGGGGTGAAGTTGTAGAACAAGAAAATTCACCCATCCTCTAAGAAAAATTACCCATCCTTTCAAAATAGCCAAATTCGCTCATAAAATGACCAAATTTTCTCTCAAGCAAATTCACCCATCCTCTCAAAATGACCAAAGTTTTTCTCAAGAAAATTCACCCATCCTCTGAGCAAATTCGCCCATCCTCTCAAAACGACCAAATTCACTCCCTAAATGACCAAATTTTCTCTCAAGAAAATTCACCCGTCCTCGGAGAAAATTTGCCCATCCTCTCAAAATGACCAAATTCGCTCCCTAAACGACCAAATTTTGTCTCAAGAAAATTCGCCCATCCTCTCAAAATGACCAAATTCGCTCCCTGAATGACCAAATTTTCTCTCAAGAAAATTCGTCCATCCTTTCAAAATGACCAAATATACTCATAAAACAACCAAATTTTCTCTAAATAAAATTTTCCTATCCTTGCAAAATAGCCAAATTTTCCTCAAATAGAGGTGAATCTGAGGTAAATATGACACCTAAATTTCTAGTTTTTAGCATCATTTTGGTTACGTTTTTAGGTACTAATCCACTAACTTGTTTGTTTGTGAGTATCCCAATTTTTTGCTAACAATTTGTGCACATTTTCCTCATCCATCCAAGACCAACGGTTGCAAATTACTAACACTTTTTCTCCAGAATGATCAGTCCCAACCCTTTTTAAATTAGTTTATCTATTTTTTTCCATACTAGCTAGGCACACATAGACTTAATTAGAGGTTCAATTTACTTATTTGTTGTGCTTGAGAGTGAATGTTGACGAATCCAATCTCCTTACACCACTTGGTGACCCTGGGTGATGAGAAATCATAGTTACTCTAGTCCAGTCATGTCTACCTAGGAGGTGCTAGTGCGTCTAAGCTCTTGCCTTGCGCTACATGCGAGCCTGAGGACTAGCTGAAAACATCTATTATCTTCTTCCCTTAGCAGGACCTACCTAGGATTTCATCACCTAGGGGATGATCCCAACCACGTGTTACCGGTGAGTTATATAAAGAGGGGAGAGCCAAAGTTGTACCCCACTCTAGTCGTGTCATGTCTGGCAGAGTGTCGAAGATAGGGTGATACCTAGATAAGATGTGAAGAGTTGGTCTAAGTTTCTAGTACCTCGTTGGGGCTCTCAACTCACACTTGTGATGGGTTGGTGTTCATGGTTGTGCCCCACATACCATGTGTATATCAGGGACTTATGAGATAACCTTGTTTAGCCTTGATAGAGACCCATGTTTTAGCCATAGCTTGGTGTAGTGTAGGGGATACACACCGTACCCTAAAGTTACTCACCACGTACTCCCCTGGGTTGAGATATAAATCCTCATGGTGGACTATGATAGTCCTTGAGTGAGAGTGTGAAGGTGAGCCTATGGTATTTGTTGATGACCCTATGCCACTAGAATGCTAGCTATTTTCCTTCGTGAGAAAGGGTGATCCAGAGAACCACCCTAGTATCATGGAGTATTAACCTTGGATTGTCTGCTCAAGGTGATGGGCCTGCATCAAGTTTGTAATCCCATATCACTAATTCTAGGTTTGTGTTGTTTGGCATGTCTTCTTTGTCCAATACCAGTGCTTTTTTTTCAGTTGAATCAACCTTGGCCTCTTTTCTGTTGTTTTTCATGCTTGTCATCCTTTTCCATAGTCATTCCTTACCTTTCAAGGTAGATTTTCACCCCTCAATTCAGTCCAGGTCATCCTTTTAGGAAAATCTTCCTTCGTCAAAGGTGAATTTTCCTATGGGAAACTTTCTTAGGCAACCCCGTTTTTGGCCGTTCTCTAGAATAAGTGAGTTTTTTCATCCCTTAGGTGATTTTTTCAGTCCCCATCTATCAAATTAACCCTTTCTCCAAGAATAGGTGAATTTTTCTTGTCCTCAGGTGAACCTACTATCCATAGGTCCATTCCCGTTTTCAATTCATTTCCTATCCATTTCCCCCACCTGTCAAATTTTCCCTTTCTCCAAGGATAGGCAAATTTACCTTAAAATTTGGGAAAATTTTCCTCATACTTAGGCGAATTTTCTTGTATGTCAATCCCATCCCCCATCTAAGTCTTCCCTGTCACTCCTATTTAGGAAATGAGCGAGTCTGATCGTCTATTAGGCAATTCCATTTTTAGTTGTTTTTGTTCCCTGTCAGGCCCATTCATGAAACAGGCAAGTCTGTCATCCCATTAGGTGATCTTGAAAGTCAAATCCCCCAGTTTCCCTATGTTTAGGCGATCTTGCATTTTGTTTAGGTGAACCTGCAGTTAGTTTGGACTAATTTGTGTATCAAATTCACCTGTTTCTTGTGTCATCTGAATTTGGGCATACCTACTATTAGTTTGGGTGAATTTTCCTAGAAAATTCGGCCATTCCTTAGGTCCTTTTAAGTTTGGGCGAACCTGCCAGAGTTTAGGTGGATTAGTCACAGTTTTGGACAAATCTACTAGTTGTTTAAGGTGAATTTGATGTCAGTTTGGGTGAATTTTCTTCCCCAGATAGGTGAATTTTCTCATCAAATTCTCTTATTTTGTGCTAGTCCAGAGTTTGGGAAAATTTTCTCCTACAAATAGGTGAATTTTCTTGACTAGGAAAATTCACTCGTTTCTTGTGTCAGCCTAGTTTTAGGAAAATTCAACTCCTAGATGGGTGAATTTTCCTCTCAAATTCACCTATTTCCTATTCCATCTCAATTTTTGGTGAAGTTTCTCATCAAATTCGCCTGTTTCTTTTCTATTTGAAGTTTGGGTGAATTTGCTTCCCCAGAAAAGGTGAATTTGCTTCCAAACATAGGTCAGCCTGCTCAAAACGGGCCATCATCTGTCTCCCTGTAGTCATCATTCTCATCCATTTGTATTATCCAACCAAATCATATAGGTGCATCTTAGGAGATCCCTAGATTGCATATCCATCATCAGTTTATCGATCCCAATCACCTAGACTTCGTTTTAGGGGTTTTGATTTTGCAACAGGGACTTCCGGAGGTCATAACTTTTGACTCAGATGTTCATTTGGGATGAAATTTTATGGGTGGATGCATTATGAGGTGGCATATGGATTCCCAACTAACCTTGAGTCGGTCGACCCCCTTTTTGGCACTTTTTTGGGGCCTGAAACTTTCATCTTGACCTTCAAAATGGTAATTTAGTATTTTTTCTAGTTTTTAAAAAGTTGTTTTTGTTAATAACTCAAAACTCATGTTTCAAATTTAGGATGTTAGTTGGAAATTCATCCTACCTTAGTTTTAGGAAGTTTTTGGGAAAAAATGGGCTCTCAAAGATATGCATGTGAAATTAGCTAAAATGGAAAAATCTAACAATTGTTGAAATCTACCAAAAAGGGTAATCAATTCATCAAATCTAAATCCTCTAGACTTCATTTATGAGGTTTTTATCTGAGTTGGATTAGGCTCCTAATCCTAATCATCATTGTTCACATCTGCTTAGGATTTTCATCCATCCTGAGTTAGTAATCACCTTTGACCCAATCAATCTACTTCCATCTCGAGGTAGATTCAGTGTTGTAACCATCCTTTTTGCAATCTAATATGATCAGTCACCACCTTACATCATCTAGTTAAACCCCTAAACTTGGTTTAGAATCAATCCCATCACATCCTCCAATCATCCTAATATGAGCTTCTATCCAATCTAAATCTGAGCTTTAATCCAATCCAAATTTGAGCTTAACCTAAATCCCAATTCGAGCTTTGGTCCATCTACATCCAATATCTTCTGATATCAAAACAAATCTTAAGATCTCTTCTTCCATCTTATTTATCTTTTTATCATCTTTTCTTTCCTTATAATCATCTATTCCCCTACCTTCAATCCATATCCATCCTATCCAACATCATGAATCCTTATCCTTCACCAATGCAACCAAAAATAGTAGTCAAGGGAAATCCTAATTATGTTGATGATGATAATGAAAGTCTTGTTGATCAAGATGAGTACGATATAGATCCCCTTGATGCTATCATTGCTATCAAGCTTTCCTCAAGTGTCATCCAAAATCCAATCACTCATTCGAGTAATTCCATCATGCCTTCGCCCACACCTACTAGCACTCTTTATGCTACCTTTGACAAGGGATATCCAGTGTCTTCCCCATCTACATACTCATCATATCCTTCATCTACATCTTTATCTTATCCCACATCCAACATCCCAATATTCCTACCTTAATCCACAATCCCAGTCTTCCCATCCTAATCTATTATCCAAGTACCCTTACTACAATCCAACATTTGCATCCCCTTGTCCTAATCCATCATCCCAATATTCCTACCTTAATCCACTATCCAAATCTTCTCATCCTAATATACTATCCCAATACCCTTACTACAATCCACCATCCACGTCCTCCTATCCTAATCCACCATCCCAATCTTCCCATCCTAATCTGTTATCGCAATACCCTTACTACAGTCCACCACTTGTATCCTATTGTCCTAATCCACCACCCACATCCTCTTGTCCTAATCCACAATCCATGTCCTCCTATCTCACTCCATGTTCCACTCCATCATTTCCTAATCCCCCACCTACTCTTATTTGTACCTTCAATCCCATTTCTCCATCTAATCCTAGTCCACCTATCCATAATCCTATCCTCCACAAACCCATAATCCTTCATCTATTCTCATCACCCCAGCTAAGCCCATAATATGCAAGTTTCTCACTCTAGAAGTTCTCCAAGGAATCATGACAAAAAATACATCCCCAACTCCACATCTTGAAGTCATGGAACCATGCTGCCCCACTCCCCCATGTACAATCACTAGTGATGAGGCCCTACTCCATCCTGCACCTATCATTACGATTACCACCCCTAGCACCACTCAAACTATTGAAACCATCAAATCTATTGAATCCATTAAGCCCCCATCTCCTGCTCCAAGATTCATCAAACCCATTGAAGATACCCAAATCCAATCCACTCCTCCTACTCCTAGTATCACCAAAATCCATCCCCATGAACTTCATGAATCCCCCATCCTTCCATCTCCCCCACTTGAGGAGTCCCTCCAACACTCCATCATCATGCCACCCATACAAGATGAGTCCTACCAAGAGCTTGATCCAAAGCATACCAACATATCCCCTCCTCCACATGAGGATCCTACCATCCCATCTAGTCCACTGCAAGATCATAGTTTGTCATCCACTTCAGCCCATGATCCCCTTGTCACTCAAGATCTAGTCACTCCATTGCATGAGCCCTTATCACCCACTACCAAAAATATAGATGCTATCATATCACTTATTCCCTCTAATGATCCCTTACCACTCACTCCTGATCAATATGTTGCTACCCCATCATCTCCATCTCATGATCATCCATCATCACCTAACCCCACTATCCCCACACCACCTTTATATTCCCTTGATACTCTCATATTCATCCATGGTGGTTTTCTTGTAGAAGAAGAACCAAGCATATACACCACCCATCCTCCTTCACCTAATAATGGACTTGCACCATCCTTCCAAATAATAAGCATCCTACTATAGAGCGAATGCTCAAAAGCATGAACTATCAAGGAAAAGGTTTAGGCCTTCATGAGCAAGGTATTTTAGAGCCTATCCATGTCAAAGAAAATCAGTGTACACAAGGTCCTGGATATATCTCTCAAGACTCACAATCCAAAAATGTTGCTACAACCTCTATACATCCTCAATGAGCCTCCTCCAAAAGAATAATAGGCTCTTCCTGTCACTCCAAAAAACCATTTGTCGCCATCCCCACTCCATCGTATCACCTCCAAACAACCATCCATATCCCTCCTTCATCATCCAAATCCATTTTGGGTCCTTATGTCCCTCCATCCACCATCTCCCATCCTTCATCTACTCCACCTATTTTGGGTCGTTATGTCCCTCCATCCCCCATCACACACCCTCCAGGTACGAAGTCCATTTTGGGACCTTATATCCCAAAATCACCTCCTCCATCTTGTGCTATTCATCATTTTATCCATCCATCACCTATCTATATCACCTATTATAAACATCCCACTCTCATGTTCCCTAATTAGGATCAACAAAGGCATGTATCTACACATCCTCCATCCACATATCATCCCCAAAATCCAATCTCCATCACTTCATTCATGTTTCCTCCACATCATCCATCTCCTTACACCCATCCCATTGCTATTGGAAGCACTTTGGATGCCAAAGTAAAAATTCATAAATATCCACATGAATCTAAAGGTCCCCATGTCTCCTTAAAAGGACATGTTGAAGAAAAGAAAAAGAAAATCCAAAATAAAAATCAAACCTATAGGCCACAAAGACCCACCAAAGCAAAAATAAAAACCATGTGGATCCCAAAGAAAAAAGGTGCAATGTATTCAAATGAAAAATATGTAACAACATCCAAAGTTTCTAATCCAAAATCTAATCATACACACCCTCCATCTCCTAAATATATTTTGGGCCCTTATGTCCCAAAAATTTACTATCCCATCTCCTCCATTTTCCTCACATCATCCATCTACTAATCCTCCCATCATTTCACATCCACCGCCATATGCGCCAATGTTGGACCTAAAAAAATTTCCCCATCACACATCCACCCCATCATTCCACCCATACACTTTCCAATATCCCATCCATTATCCCACATATCTCCCACATCAAATCCATTTAATCCATTCTCTTGCATAACCCATTTATCCTAATAAGGTTGTACCAACATTCAATTGTCACTTCACACATAGGCTCTTAATACCTAGTATGGAGCTTGATGCATGCATCCTTCATCCATCTCCTTCTCACATGTCTTCTAAATCCACTTATCCACATCCCTGTCCTTATCCATATCCATCCACATTCTATCCAAAATTCAAAAAAGTAAAAACAAAAAAATAAAGAGAAATAATTCATCAAATGGTGAAAACTTGGAAAACAAGCACCTTGGATAAGTACCATGATGAAAATATAGAAAATAGCCATCATGTGTAAATCCCCATCTATCTCCTTCCATACTTGGGGGAAACTACATCCCCTTCATCAATCTCCTCCATCCCACCTGTTTCCCACATCCTACCCATCATATCCCATTTATCTCCAATCCCTCCATCCTTCTTGTGATCTTGATAAAGAAAGGGACACCTATCTATGCATGCTTTGGACACCTCTTGGTAAAAATTCCCTTCATCCATACACTATTTTATTCCTTTTCCACATCCAAATCCTTATCCCTCTATTCATCCATCCTAGCATCTTTTCATCTTCTTATCTCCCTCTATCCATCCCTTTACCCCTATTTTTCCTTCCATATCATAATCCCTTCTCATTGGTATCTAGCTATAGGCTCCCTCCTCATGCAAGCCAATGCCATCTACTCACTATCATCAATCCCACCTTTTTCTCACATCTTGCCAATCTCCCATCACTTCTCATCACTCATTTATCCATCATATCATCATCTTAATTCATCTTTTGATGATTGAGATAACTATCCCATCCCTGAGCTTCATGCAATCACCATCATCCCATCTTATCCACTAGGTATATCTTGTTTCAGCACATTGATTCCATCATTTTATCCACTTATCATGGTCATCTCATCATCCTTTATCCATGGTCGGTCGTCAGCCTTTTTTCGAACTACATTTCCCCTATGATTTCATGAAGACAAGGTTAATCATTTGATCAGCCCCCTAGGCTTTTGATCTATCCAGTCTTTATTTTCCATCACTTGTCTCCATTTTCCATCTTTCTACTTTCATCTGTGGTTTTTTCTTGAACTATGAGGGCTTTGCATTTTCATGTAGGCAAGTCTAATCTTTGATCAACCCCGAAGCCCCTAAGTCTTTAGGGTGTGTCCATTTTGTGTCTTGTCTCTTATGTCTCATTTTGTGTCATCGGGTTATGTCCTTATATAGCTAGTTCTTAACAAATGACATCCACTAGTGTCATTGGATTCAAATAGTTTTGAGTATCCTATGTCATGTTGATCTTTTAGTTTATTCTCCATCTTTGGTCTTAGCAGGTCTTGGTTGGGCGGTAAAACCCCTGATGATGATTTCTTTTCCTTTCTGAACAGTATTGCCAATGAAGATGGTGTTAATTGCAAAATCTTTCTTCTCACTCTATTTCCAGGTACAAAGATCTGAATGTTTACTATTTGTTGAAGTAATATTCATCTTGAATTTTGAGCAATCTCCTTTTAGCTGAAATTATCGTTACTTGTTAGTTATTGTTAAATTATACTGCTTAGTTGAATTCTGCAAGTTAGATGTAGAAAATTTAGATAACCGTTGTATGAAAACCCTAGAATGGTAGTTACATTTTTCATAATAATTTGAAACTGTTTTTGAAAAATCAGTTAGAAACATTGGAAAACTCTTGATCCCTTGAAAAAAATTAGTTACAATTCAGCTGAAGGTAGTTACCAGTTAACCTTTCTTAACCGTAGATTAGTTGATGTTACACGTGGTATCAGAGCAACCGGGTTCACCAATGAACCTCAGGCTCAGCATGCAGATTTAGGGAACTAAAACAATTGTTGATGTTGTTCCAGGATGGTGTTGATATGACAAACACCTCGGAAGAAGGTCCGTGACCCGATATCTATCCGTATGTGGAAGATTAGATTATCTTACGACTATTTAGACTGTTCTCTCCCATCGGATACTGAGATGATGGCTGAAGCCCTAACAAGACTCTGAAAGGAGAGGAAGAAATGGACGGCCTTAAGAAAAGAAAAACTGAAAGTCAAAATATTGGTTGAAATGATCAAAACCAACACCGAGAAGTATGCTCAACTGAAAACCCAACTTGAGACAACTCCAACCTCGGGTTACAGACCTCTTCCGCACATCGGACTCCATGATCAAGACAAGTCCAACCGAGCTAGTGAAACTAAACCTTAATCATGGAACTGAGACTAGTATGGGAATACTAAACATTTTGTAATCCTTATAAGGAATCTACCATCGGAATGATGGAAATTTTGTATTATTTAAAATAAAAGAATTATCGCAGGATGCGATAGAGAATTTTGTATAAGTAAATCACAAGATGTGATAGAGAAAAATTTTGGTAAGGATCAAGCACAGGACGTGATGATCCATATTTAAGCAATAAATAAAATTTTTTGCTTGCATCAACCGAATTTTGTAAAATTACTTTTAAAAATGCAAATGTGTCTTGATGTCTGGAAAAACTAGATGAGCTGTGCAAATAATCAATTCTAAAATAAATAAACAATAAGACTAATTAGAGTTATTAATGTATCTTCAGGATATCATCATAATGGAAAATCCCGGAAATGGAATAAGAGAGGACCAAAATGATAACCCCATGGCTAAACTGGACCAATTATTAGCCTTGATGAATGCAACCTAGAATCGGTTAGCTAACTTGGAAAGAAAAGTGGAAGGGCATCACGTGGCAAGTGATGAGAGAACGGAAAACCAAAGCGAACAGCAAGGGGAAACTTCGAAAACCTTGACACTATAAAACAAGAAAAATAAATTGGCTGATGAATTAGCCCAGGATATGAAGAAAATCAAACCCCCTAAGTTTGAGGGCTCTGTAACAGGTGATTCCGCAGAGGCGTGGTTGACGGAGATGGAAAAATACTTTGAGTTGAGAGATTATTCAGATAATTCAAAAGCAGCTTGGGCGGCCTATTAGTTGGCAAGAGAGGCTGCCACCTGGTGGGAAAACAAAAGGGCGGAAATGGATATGGCAGCAGCCGAGGTGTCGTGGGAGCAGTTTGTACGATTATTTCGTCAAAGATGGCTTCCGCAGAAATATTATAACCAAAAGTTGCTAGACTTTGAGAATTTGAGGCAGGGAGTCCTATCAGTTAATGAATATTGGGAGAAGTTCACTCGTCTGTTGAAGTATGTTCCCCTGTATCAGCAAGATGAAAACTTTCGAGTTCGGAAGTTTATAATGGGATTGAATAATCGGATAGGAGGTCAAGTAGATGTTTTGGCCCCACGAACAATGGATGAGGCCTATGAAAAGGCAGTTAGACAAGAACAGAGGCTAAAGAAAGATGATTCTTTTCGGGACAAGAAGCGCAACAAAGGCAAGTGGGAACCGTCACATCAAAATTTCAAAAAGAAGGGTCATAACCATAACAGATTTGAAACCAAAAGAGACAAAAGGAACAATTTCAACAATAATGGCAAGAAGGATGAAAACACTGTCAATAAGGGATCCGAAAAGAAAGGACCACCAGGAGGATGTTTTAATTGTGGAGGCGAGCATTACGCCAACCAGTGTCCACTCAAGAATCCGCAAGGACAGCAACAGCGAAAGACCTTACCACCTCAACAAATGGCCTTTCAACAACGGATTCATGCCGCAGTTGAAAATCGTCAAGCTGAGTATCAAGCTACCCCTATAGAGACTCCAGGTATGCTATATGGAAACCCCGTAACCATCTTAATTGATACAGGAGCCACATAAAGTTTTATATCACCCAAGATATTGTATAAATTTCCAAAAATAACTGGGTACATGGCTAACTCTTGGGTAGTAGAATACGCTAATCAAACGAGAGCTCGGGTAGAGCAGTGTCTGTTTGAAGCTAGGGTGGAACTTCCAGGCTTCACTACAGAGGTTAACCTATATGTAGCGCCTCTAGGATCCTACGATATAATCATTGGGATGAATTGGCTAAGGGAGCACAGGGCAAAGGTAGACTGTTATACCAAAATTGTAGAATGTATGGATGATTTGGGAAATTCTGCAAAAATACATGGGGTACAACAAGAAGTGAAGACGCGACAAATATCAGCCATGCAACTCAAAAGAAACAAGAGGAAAGGATGCCAAATATTTGCGGTCAAAATGGAAGAAGTTAGGGAATATAAAGTAAGTACATACCATGATGATATGATAATGCAAGCCCAAAGTCAAAAAGAGGAAATGGAGATCGATTCCAAAGAAGAAACTTTTGCTGATAAGTATCCCTACCTTCGGGAATACCAAGACGTGTTTCCTGAAGAGTTGTCGGGGTTACCACCTAGGAGAGTGTTTGACTTCACCATCGACTTGGTTCCGGGAGCCGAACCAGTCTCTAAGGCACCATATCGGATGACTACTGTGGAGTTGATGGAGCTAAAGACTCAATTGCAGGAATTGTTGGATAAAGGCTTAATACGACCCAGTGTTTCACCTTGGGGTGCGCCAGTCATATTTGTAAAGAAAAAGGATGGAACTCTTCGCCTGTGTATAGATTATAGGATGCTGAACAAGCTTACCATCCGAAATAAATACCCTCTACCTCGTATAGACGACCTATTTGATCAGATGAAAGGGGCAGCAGTGTTCTCCAAGATAGACCTAAGATCAGGGTACCATCAACTCAGGCTAAAAGAGGAAGATGTTCATAAAATGGCTTTCCGAACCAGATATGGACATTACGAGTTTATAGTACTTCCTTTTGGTCTTACCAATGCTCCGGCTGCATTTATGAATCTGATGAACAGCATATTCCGAGATTGTCTAGATAAATTTGTATTGGTTTTTCTTGATGATATACTCATCTATTCTAAAAATGAGGAAGAGCATCTTCGGCACCTTCAAATAGTTCTTCAGCGGCTAAGAGAGAATAAACTTTATGGGAAACTATCGAAATGTACCTTCTTCCAGAAAGAAGTGCAGTACCTAGGGCATATAATCTCTGCTAAGGGAATCGCAGTAGACCCAGCAAAAATAGAAGCAATTGAGAGTTGGCCAGAACCTAAAAATGTTCATGAGGTCAGAAGCTTTATGGGATTGGCAGGATATTATCGGAGATATGTCAAAGATTTTTCTAGAATCGCCCATCCCATCACGTCTCTCCAAAGAAAAGGAAAAAGGTTCGAATGGACAGCGAAGTGCCAGGAAGCATTTGACACCTTGAAGGAAAGATTGACGACTGCACCAATCTTAATCGTACCTGATCCGAATGGACAATTTGTAGTAATAACAGATGCGTCTGGAGATGGACTAGGAGGAGTATTAATGCAGGAAGGAAAGGTGCTGGCCTATGAATCTAGGAAGCTGAAACAGTATGAACAGAATTACGCACCGCATGACCTCGAGCTAGCAGTGATAGTACATGCTCTACAAATGTGGCGACATTATTTACTGGGAAAGACCTTTGAACTTAAGTCGGATCATCAAGGGTTGAAATACCTATTTACTCAACCTAACCTAAATGCACGACAAAGAAGATGGATGGAATTGATATCCGATTATGACTTCGAGATTAGCTATATAAAGGGCAAGGAGAACAAAGTAGCTGATGCCCTAAGTCGGCGAAGACACATATCTGCTATGGCAACTATCCACACCGACTTCAAAACGCAAGTTCTGCAAAAACTAAAAGAGGATACCTACTATAATCAAATACGAGAAGCTCTCCTGGCAAACTCTCAGGACCCTAATTATGAGGGATTCCAGATAGAAGAAGATGGACTTTTGAGATTTAAAGGCAGGATGTACATTCCAGACTCATCAGAATTAAGGAAAACCATTTGGAGAGAAATTCACACTGCACCGTATTCAGGCCATCCCGGGATAACCAAAATGTTGGCAGATGTGAAACCTCTATATTTTTGGAAGGGAATGAAGAAGGATGCAGCTAGGTTTGTCGCAGGATGCTTCGAATGTCAGAGGGTTAAAGCTGAACATCAACATCCAGCAGGGTTATTACAACCCCATAGCATACCAGATTGGAAGTGGCAAATTATCAGTATGGATTTTGTGCAAGGGTTGCCAATGACAAGAAATAGACATAACACTATCCTAGTGGTAGTAGACCGACTCACCAAAGTGGCACATTTCATACCAGGAAATTTGACAGATGGAGCTTCTATAGTTGCGCGAAAATTTGTGCAAGAAATATTTCGCCTACATGGTGTACCCGAGAAAATCATTTCTGACAGAGATGCAAGGATAACATCTAGATTTTGGCAGACATTATTTTCTGCATTAGGGACACAACTAAATATCAGCACAGCTTATCATCCTGAAACGGATGGCCAAACCGAAAGGGTTAATCAGATCTTAGAAGACCTACTGAGAATGTATTGTATGGATCAACAACATAAGTGGGAGGAATATTTACCCTTGGTAGAATTTGCCTACAATAATTCATATCAGTAAGCTATCAAAATGGCACCATTTGAAGCTCTATATGGCAGAAAATGCAGGACCCCTATCAGTTGGAATAGATTAGAAGACAGGGTCATTTTAGGACCAGAGATGCTCCAAGAAATGGAAGAACAGGTCAAGCTAATTAGGCAAAGGTTGAAAGAAGCTAATGATCGCCTAAAGAGTTATGCTGATGCAAAGAGAATTCCTAGACAATTCGTTGTGGGAGACAAAGTTCTTTTGCGTGTCAAACCTCATAAAAGCTCTATTAAATTTGGAAAGACTTCCAAGCTAGCCCCAAGATATGTGGGACCTTTTGAAGTACTGGAAGTTATCAATCCTGTTGCTTACAGAATTGCTCTACCACCAGCTCTCGCCCGATTGCACAATGTGTTTCATGTATCTTACCTTAAGAAATATTTTGCAAATTTTGAACATATGATTGACTGGAAATCTCTGCAGGTGCAGGATCCAGGGGTGATTACTTTAGAACCAATTCGAGTGCTCGAAACGCGTAAGTTGCACTTACGTAATCGAGAGGTGGTTCAATGTAAGGTCCAGTGGGACCAGTACTCAGAAGAGAATGCCACCTGGGAGGACTATGATGAAGTCCTTCGGAATTTTCCTTATTTATTTTCAAACCATATGGAATTTTGATTTTAGAACTTGAATATAAAAATAAGTAATCATCGAGGACGATGATTCATAAGGGGAGGAGTATGTCACAACCCTCCCTAGAACTTAATAAGTTATGGTATTGATGACATGGTCGTTATTTCCGTTATTGAAGCATTATCCTTCTTATGAATATGAATTAAAGGATTTAATAATTGTTCTGGTTTATTTTATTTCTTGGCAAATGAATGATATGATGGATGATTATTTAATTGCGTAAATACAACTATAGATGATGTTGTTACGTATATCAATGAAAAACAATATGTTAAGAATAGTCTAACTCTGGCTTTTGGTGTCAAGTGATTGCAGGACCATCAACGCAAGAAAAGAAAAGGGACCGTCATCAGGGAGAGGACACGGTTGACGAGGATCCGATTGTTATCAAACTCTGGGAAACAAACGAGGTCACAAATGATCTTGGCCTTGGTAAAATAAATAATAGATAATAAACCTTAAAAGGAAACTTTTGATATTTTATTTTTCACTTTATAAGAAATTATAAATATTATTATGATAACTTTTAAAGACTTAAAAAGAAATAAAGAAAAGCCCGAATCTATTGAGGGCGAAATATTGTAAGCAGCAAAAAGAGAAGAAAACGCATGAATAATTTTTGACGCGGGGGAAAAGAGAGAGAGAGCGGATGTATGGAGACCAAAAAAAACGCATCCCAGGGCATGGCGTTGCATGAAACGTCTGCATTCAAGAAGGCACGATGGAGAATGCGAAAAGGTCTTCATTTAAACATCGATCTCCTCTGGGAAAAGCCATTCCATCTGAACTTTCGTCTTTCTCCTTTGGGTCTTCGTCTTTTGAAATACCAAAATCTTCCGCCAAGTTTAGGGTTCGGTTATTCCTCTGTGATTTGTTTAATCTTCTCTTGGAATCGGTCGGGAGAGATCTGTCTGAAGCGAAAGCGAACCTCATACGCCTTTCTCTTTCTCTATTCCGCGGAAATAATCGCCGGTGGCTCACGAAACTCTTCTTGGAAGGCAAGCAGAGCGGAATCCGTGGTCCGAGGCAACCGTAATACTATCAGGCACGTAAATGTGATTATCTTCCTTCTATCTTCCCTGCGTAGAATTCATTATGTGAATAATTCTTGTCGCCCTAATGAATGAATGGTAATAATCTTATTTTGGTTTATACCGGCTATTCTCTATACTATTTCTTTCTCTGAAAATTAAGGTAGGGTTTTGTTAGACTGAACCATTGCTATTGTCTAAATCTGAATGTCGATTAACCTTCCCATCTGGGCGTCACACAGTCAGAAGTTAATCTGAAATCGTTCTTCCTATGTTCAACTTCGTGATCTTGCTTTATCCTCATCAAGCAAGCCGACCTAAGGAGTTTCCTTTTTCTGGTATGCTGGTATACCTTAGTCAGACCTTGCAGCGACCACTGTCTCCTCTTTTCTAAATCTTTAACCCTTGATGGACTGAACAGTACACCAGAGCTGAACATCAAACAATGCCAGTCGTAGGAGTATAGTTGCTTAAAGATGAAAGCCATTCTGAAGACGTCCTGTATGTAATTAAAATAAAAACAAAATAAATACAAAGCAGCTGGGAAACTGTCACACCTTTTCATCCACCATTCAAGCAGGGAACGGTATATCCTTTTGGTTAACCAGTAGATTCCTTTTCTGCATTGCAAATTATTTATTATTGATTAGAGTCTTTTCACGGTGATTGTCTTCTTACAAGAACAAGACCCTAAAAACTGAAACTGTTATGAAGACTAGTAGGATATGTCCAACAGATCTGAACATTATTTCTTCCTGAAGGATAATCGATAAATTCTTATTTGAACCTATGAGATTAATAATAACAGTGAGAACTTGAACTTGAATATTTGATATTCTTGAATAAAGAAACCTGAAACATACCTAGTATAAATTAAACGAGCAAGGATGCGTGCTGACGGCACAAAGATGCCACGAATTAATTAATTAAAAATCCTTGGCCAAGGTAGATGCCCGTTTGGCAATGTCAGCTTCCATGGCCAGATATACTCTGATCAGGATGATTCTTCTGATAGGAGGTACCTATAGAGGAAGAATCGATCAGTGGTATAGGTTCGTGGACATCAGGCTCAGAGAACTGATAACAATTGATCTTTGTTAATTGACCTCGTGAAGGGCGGGTTCTTCAGTTGAAGAAACTCGGGAGACCAGCAGGTCTTGGTTGGGCGGTAAAGCCCCTGATGATGATTTCTTTTCCTTTCTGATCAGTATTGCCAATGAAGATGGTGTTAAATGCAAAATCTTTCTTCTCGCTCTATTTCCAGGTACAAAGATCTGAATGTTTACTTTTTGTTGAAATAATATTTATCTTGAATTTTGAGCAATGTCCTTTTAGCTGAAATTATCGTTACGTGATAGTTATTGTTAAATTATTCTGCTTAGTTGAATTCTGCAAGTTAGAAGTAGAAAATTTGGATAACCGTTGCATATAAACCCTAGAATGGTAGTTATTTATTTCTTGATAATTTGAAAACTGTTTTTGAAAAATCAGTTAGATACATTGGTAAACTCCTGATCCCTTGAAGAACAATTAGTTAAATTCAGCTGAAGGTAGTTACCGGTTAACCTTTCTTAACCGTAGATTAGTAGGATGTTACACTCTATATCTCATTTCCTTCTGAAACCCCAAATGGGTTTAGACATATGCAAAAAAAACACTTTGGGTTATTAAAACCCAAATTCCATTTCATTATTTCTCTTTATATATACTAGTCGTGGCTCGGCTTTTGGGTCTATAGGAGAATAAAGGTTTCATTTTTTACAAGTTTCTTAGAAAAATGCTCATTGCCATTTTGCACATTTTGTTTCTTTTCATGAAACCCTAGTTTGAGGGTATGCAAGTTCTACTTGTTATGACTATTCTGGGTTGTCAAAACCTGTGCCCTTTCTTGATTTGCATATTTTCCTTTTCTGTAAAATTTCAAGGGCTCACTCTACAGTACCACTTTATTTTAACCCTCTTAGTTTTCTCTATTTGATTTTATCTCTTTAGGAGCATCTGCAGGTGTAATAAGACTCTCTTTTATGAATGCTCAGTCCAAAGCATTTGATCCTGTAACTGTGCTGAAACAAAACTTGAATATGGTGCTCCAATTTAGCTTTAGTTACAATGCTTTCCATCTGTAGAAAATATTATTTCCTCTAAATATTTTAAGCTTTTTACACATAGGTTTACTGTGATCTCCATATGTATGGATTAATTTTACCATTGAATGGTTGCTTATGGCTTCCATTATGCTAGATCACTATGGCATAACTTTTTCACTTGAAATTCATCTTACTTTGCTTGCTAATCGTAAGATAGTTTTTTGAGAAACATGAAACCCATGTCTATCTCCATTCTTTTGAGAGCACTATTGATTCAAAAAAAACATGCTTTTGTTGTATTAGATCATTGTTAGGAACCTACAGGAAATCTATCTTGTTTGCTCATTTGACTTTTAAATTTATAGAACAAAATTTACTTATGTAACCTGTAGCTTAATGGCGCATGACATGACCTATCATGCTTGCCTCCTGAATCATGTCCTATATGCATAAAATTAACTGCTCACTGTACCTTGGACTTGACAAGACTTACCTCATTGTCCTATGACTGTATGGTCATTGTCCTTTCATGTATCCACCTACAACCATGTATGGTTTATAATAACCATTTTGAGCATATCCTTTGATAATAGCATTCCATTACTTAATGCTTATAGAACACTGTCATTATTTCATTTCATTTATGAATATGATGCTGCTAGAATATGACTCCATGCTTGATATCACTGTCTTGTCCATTGTCATAGATATTGACTATCCTGTTGAAGTTATTGTCCTTGAACATTTCTCATGATTTATTTTTGACATATCTTGATAGAGTCCTCAAGAAAAATGGATAGGTTTCTTTAGCATAAGCATATTCACCTCTTTATTAATGTTATTCACATGCAAGTACCTGAGTAACAGGACTGAGAGGTGGATATGCTTATGATAGGATGAATATTTTTATATCTTGATTCCTATCAAAATATGCAAAAATGACTTAAGATGCGGCTAAGGCACTAAGATAAATAACACTACAATCCTTCAAAACATATGAGGGCAGCATGTTGGGCTCAACCTTTGTGGGAGCCACATTTTATCCCACATGCTGCAATATGATGAATTAAAACAACATTATTTTTCCTATACCTGCACAGGAAACAAACATGTTAGAAAAATATGTGCATATGACAGATGTGTTTGATCATTCTTGTTGCTTTCTTGGACATTTATGATATGCTTGACTATTATAATGCATATGAGGGTCAAATTGTATGTTTATAAAGGTATTTGCATATATGGATTAATAATCCCTCATTTCTCTAACAACACTTCTCTCAGATGTAGGAAACTAGGAATAGCAAGGAGGATGAAGTTGATTTGAGGACAAGTGAAAGACTGCCAAGATGCAGGAAAACTTAACTGAGACCAGTCATTCAGGCAATGGTGGGTCATTTTTCCCTATATGTGCATTCCTTTCTGTTAATATCTATAAATGTATAATATTTTCCTTCATTTGCATTAAAACAGGTAGTCTCACGGATTTTATGAGACCTTATACATTTCTACTATCAATAAAGATTACTTTTTCCAAAAAATATTTTGCAATCTTCTCCTATGTTATATGCATCTGCATAAATGTGATCTGGTGATGTAAGCTTCTGATTTTGTTTATGCACATAAATGTAATATAGCAGAAATAAAATGTACCTTATTCTTTGTTTGAAAATCACAACTCTACCTGATTCAAGTATTAGCTAAAATTAGTAACATTTTTTGGGTGACATTTGCTATATATTTTCTTGCTAAACATTAGACGAGTTGCCTAGGCTTATCCATTGGGCACATAGTCACTCAGAAACTTGACACAACTTGGAAATAGTCCTCAAAACAATAATGTAACTCAAAAAATTAGTGCAAAAGACCTTGAGAACTTATTGAAACACTAAAAATTTAGGATGCAAACTACTTAACTGTGTTGAACAACACTTAGGGAAATTTAAAACTTGCATCTAAACTTCTACAGTTTTAACAAGGTGATCCACAATACTGGTTTACAATTTTTTGGCCCAAATTGGATACTAAATAACTTTTTCTAAATAAATCTTCACTTCGGGCACTTATAGCAGCTAAGCTAGTGAGGAATTTGAGATGATACAAACTAGTGATTTGTGACATTTTTGTCTATAGATTCTAAATATATTATTTTCAAAATTTTGAATCAGTTGCACTTTTTTCTCTCCTTGAAAACTAGTTTTTTCATAAAACAACATTTTTAAGGAATGGCGCTCATCGTATAATGTATAACTCTTTTTCCATAAAGAATAAAATTCTAATTCTTTCGAATTTAGATTTATAAATATGATATCTAATGCTTCCAATTGGTTTCATAGTGTTTTATTGAATATTTTCCTTAATCAAGTTTCCGAAAGTCAACCAATTACAATTCAAAAATAGGTGGTGTATACTTCTTTTGTATGTATTAAAATTCAAATTTTTTTTTATCAGGACTTCAATATCGGTGCACTCATATTTTTCAAAAAATAAAATGATAATCTTCTATTTTTCCCACATGTCTTGAGGAACAAAGAGACTTGATTTTACGTTAGAAAAGTACCATTCACAGAAATAAAAGAAATAAATATAATAATAAAATTAAATTTATTTAAAAATTATATTTTTTGGGGAAGCTTACAATAGGACTACATACTTAGAAAAAATAAATTTTAAATGAATTCAATTGATCCCCAAAGGTAAATCAAAGTGGTTTTATCAACATTTTTGATAGGTGTAAAGGAGACTCTGCTATAGGTATGGTTTAAAACTAGCAGGGTTCTATCCAAGGGGGTTTGATGTAAGGAGGTTTGATCAAAAAATATTCAATTAGAATCTTTTAAATGGAACTTTTTAAGGCTTAAATCATTATATTTTCTAAACATATGTGATTTTAGAAAAATTGATGCTTCAAAAATTGTAGAAACCCGGTTTTGTGGGATCACCCAACAACACTTATTGAAAAAATAAATCCTAATCTAGCAATTGTATTGTAGATCAAACCTCAAAATAGTGTTTAAGGTGTATTCCATTGACTGGGATAGGCAGAATTTCTCCATCCATATTTGATAACTGGAATGCATTATGATCCTTGCATTCTTTGATAACAAATGGGCCACTCTAGAAGTTATCAAACTTAGTGTGCTTTCTTGGCCTGCTTTTCAACTCATCCCATTTGAGTACAACATCACCCTCTCTGAATAATCTGGGAGTTGCTTTCTTATCAAAGACTCTCTTAGTTTGGAGTTGATGATACTCTAAGGAATTCATTGCTTTATTCCTTGTCTCTTCTAGCTCCATGAGCTGAGCATACCTAACTACCATTGGGTCCTGCTCCTCAAACATTTCTAGTCAATGCATAATATCAAGAGCTGGCAGCTCTATAGAAAAAGACAATATTGCCTCCTTACCATAACTAGTACATATGGAGAATTCCCAATGGACTGTGTGGGAGTTATTTTATCTTCCCACAAGGAAGATTTTAACTTGGTGTGCCAAGTTCTCTAATTCTCCTCCATGGCCCTTTTAATAATCCTTATAAGATTCTTGTTTCTTGATTCTGCCAAACCATTACCTTGAGGGAAATAGTTTGATGAAGTGTTCAAATGAATGTCATTCCTGACAGCCCAATCACTCACTCCGAGTCCAACAAATGCTAAGGCATTATCTGAAATGATTGACTCAAGAACTCCAAATCTGGTTACTAAATCATCATAGAAGTTTAAAACAACACTTTCATTGGCTTCTTTCAAAGCCATTGCTTCAATCCACCTTGTAAAATAATCAATTGTAGTGAGTACCCACCCGTGACCTACACTAGAAGGTGGATTTATAGGTCCTATAAAATCAATGCCCCATTTCAAGAAGGGTTATTCCACTTGAATTGGTTGTAAAGGTAAAGCTGGCAACCTATATTTTCCTGCAAAAATTGCACATTTTACATATTTCCTTGCCCATGCATGGGCATCCTTAAACAAGCTTGGACAATAGTATCCAACTCTCATTATCTTCCATTCAGTTGTTCTTGGGAAAAAATGACCCCAGCAGTTCCATCATGGAACTCATGACGTACTTTATCTACCTGATCATGATCAATGCATCTCAACAACACACCATTAAGGTCCTTTCTGAAAAGAACATTGTCAACCAACACATAAGGAATAGACTACAATCTGAAATATCTTCTCTTAGCCTTGTCTAAATCTGGTGGACACTCACTAGTTTGCAAAAAATGAGTCATGTCACGTACCCAGCTTGCACCCAATGCAGGTGCGACATTCTGAGACTGATCATTAGTGACTAAAACAGTCTCTATTTCTGAATTTCCTTGATTTTCAAATCCTGTAGCTAGTTTTTCACACAACCCCTTCCCCCTTACGAGCTTAGTCACCTTAATTTCTATATCATACTCCATAACCTTCATGATCTAGCCAACCCTCTTTTCATTTAGGTCCCTGCTTAACAAAAACCCTTTCACACTAGGGTGAGCAACCATTAGAAGTATCTTATTATTAGAAATCAAAGGCTTAAATTTTTTCAGACTTCTAATTACAACTAGAACATGTTTCTCCACAAAGGTATACCTCTATTCATAATCTGTTAAACCTTGATTGAAAAAATTAATGGGTTGCTCCAAGCCATCATTATTCTAATGTACCAGCATTGTGGAAATAGAATCTCTACTACCAAAAACATACAAAATCAAGTCCTTTGAAAATTTTGGATTTACCAGAGTAGGAGCTACTGTCAAAGCCTCCTTAATAGCTTCAAAACTACACTTGACCTCCTTGGTCTAGCTGAAACTTGTATTTTTCTTTAACATAGTAGTTAATGGTCTCAAAAGGTTTGCAACATTTGGAATAAACCTTCTTAGGAAGCTCTAAAATGGCTTTCACTCTCTCAGGATCAATTATGATTCCCTATTTTGACACTATGTGTCCTAAAAGCTTTCCTTCATGAACAAAAAAAATACACTTTTTGGGATTAAGGGATATACCAAACTCCCTGCATCTTTCAAACACTTGTCTCAGATGAGAAAAATGCTCCTCTACATTTTTTGAAAAAACTATTATGTCATCCAAATATATAAGCACCAATTTATGAATCGGCCCCTGAAATGCCATGTCCATGGCCCTCTGGAAGGTGGCACCAACATTAGATAAGCCAAATGGCATTCTTTTGTAGGCCATTGTTCCCCAATTTATGGTAAAAGTAGTCTTGTATTGGTCCTCTTCTTTGACCAATACCTGGTTATAACCAGAATAATCATCTAATAAGGAAAATCTCTCTAAACCAACAACTGCTTGAAGGATCTACTCCATGGAGGGCAATGAGTAATAGTCTTTCAATGAGGCTCTATTATGATCTCTAAAGTCTACACAAAGCCTAATTTCTCCATTTTTCTTCCTAACTGATACAAGGTTAGATACCCATGAGGTATGTTTGATTGGGAAAATAAAGTCTCCCTCAATCAACTTGGTCAGCTCTTTGATCATAAGAGGCTCAAGTTTGGGGTTTAAAGACCTCTGTTTCTATTTAACAAGCTTTTAATTTGGCTCTAGTTCTATGGTATGTTGGGCAATTTGGGGATCAAATCCCTTCAAATCTGAGTATTCCCATGCAAAAACATCCTGAAATTCTTGACAAAGAGCAAAAAAAGCTTTCCTATTTGCTTGTGAACAATTTTTTCCAATCTTAAGGACCTTACCTTTGAAAATCTCCAGCTCTTTATAATGCTCCTCCTTGACCTGCATGCTGGTTTTACTCTTTTTGAGCTGATCACCAGTGTTGAAGATAGATTCTAATGTTACTAGACCCTTGGGAAGCTTGTTGATTCTCAACTGAATGATCTAATATTCATATTGTTGCTTAAGTTTCTCCTGATTTAACACTGAAAAATCACCTTCTTCAAGTAGAAAACTCAACACTTGTTCATCAATCTCAAATACTTTCCAATGAATGTTATTATCAGAAATAGAAGGTCTTACAACAACCTTAACATATTGTTGCACCTTTCCCATTTTAATGTCATTAGGAATATCAAACTAATCACCTATTGTAGCCAACCTATTTGCATGCTTATTCTGATTCCTAGGAATTGAAATTAGATTAAAAGCATCAAATTCCTCTATCATATCCCATACTCTATGCTTGTAAGACTTCAAAACATCATTTTTAGTCACATTCAAGCCTCTTACCTGATTGAAAATCAATTCATTGTCTCCAAATACCTATAGGTAGTTTATTCCTCTTTTCTTTTCCCATTCCAAGCCCTGAATTAGACCTTCATACTCGGCAGTATTGTTAGAACAAGAAAAAGAAAATCTGAAAGAAGAATAATACTTACCACCTTGTGGGGACACAAGCATTGCAACCCCTCCAGCTCCATTTCTTCTTCTAGATCCATCAAAGTACATTTTGCAAACCTCACTTTGTTGTCCTAATTGTTGTTTTCCCTTCTTCTCAAGGTTTGACATCACTATTTCAAGTTCATGTAAGACATATACCTCCAAACCAACTTCCTAAATATAATCATTTGGATTATCCTCAACGTTTTTTGCTGCCCATTCATTTTAAATAATGTTTGGTACACTTTTAGCCTATAATACTTGAACAACAACAAGCTCTCTATCTTCAAGAACAACACAGTTTGCATTAACAAAACTTAGTATATACGGTTCAATGTGATCCTTGGTGAGTGACTCAGATTTTATTGTGACTTTTTTCCCATTTCTAGTCCTAAACAACATGTGGCACCAATCTGAGAACAAATAACCCCCTATCTGGGCAATAAAATCTCTTGACAAGCGTAATGCAAAATAGGCTAGCAAGTCAATGACAAGTATGTCTTGGGGAATGGAAAATTTTGGACAAGCTTGAAGTGTAAGACTTAAGTCCTTAATGACACCTATTGTATTAACAGATGACCCATCTAATTGGACCACTCCTTTCTCAAGGGGTTGATATTTCAACTCTAACTTGTTAGCAATCTGTTTGGGCATCACAGAACTGCTTGCCCCACTATCTACCATACAATTATAGGCTAGTTTATCCCCTATTATTGAAGTCACATAAAATGGAGGGGGTTTGACATCTTTAGTTGATTGTGTATTGTTGTCTTGAGGTGTATTTGTGAAAACAACTTCAACTTGACATATTGGTGTATCATTTGAAACATTTAAAGCAGACTGTAACAAACCCTTTTGGCTTGGGATGGCTAAAGAATCCCACATAGATATTGATACATTCAGTTTCTTCATACTTTCAACAATATTGCAAGGTGCAATAGTATTTACCTTATGCTGAGTCCTCACAATAACTAGATCAAATTGTAGATGAGTTGATTGAGGGTGGCTCACAGTCTGTTCTTTGGCAACAACTTATGGATTTCTTTGTAATATGTGTGGTACTTGAGATGTAGATGGACCTGCAACCTCTTTACCTTTGTTTGTTGACTGTTCAATCTCAAAAGCCCTCTTTTTGGATCTTGTATTTGTTGCAATTGGAGAATCATCCATATTCACACCACGAAATTCCTCTCCTTTCTAATTCAGGAGAGTTGTATCATCTAGAGGATGATTCTATTGTTGTGGTGGCTCCTCATTAGGTATGCTCTACATATTTGAGACATTTTGCACCATCAATGCCTGATTAATGACCCCATTTGAACATGTGGCTTGATTGTGGCAATGATTGCATGGAAAAAACCACTCATAGTCTGCTACAAGATTTTTTTGAATAGGAACAAGATCCTTGGCTGCACTAATTAGGGCTAGATTTTATGGCTGAAAAGGCCTTGGGTTCACATTTTGTCTAGCTCCTTATTGATTTCCTTGAAATGGTTGCCTATTAGCCTGATAAGTCTGATTCTGCCCTTGGTTCTATGGTTGATAAGGCTGTCTATTCTAAAATAGATGCTTCTTAAGGTTAACTAGCTCATCACTGAATGTCTGAAGAAAATTTTCAATCTTCCATTGGTTGTTTTTAATCTCTTGTAAATCTTGAGAAGGGCCTAGGACAACAGCTTCCTGGCTGACAACAGTTGGTAATGCTGGTACAACAGGTATATGAGCAAAGGGTGGTATTTGCAAAGGCATAAAAGGCTGAATTTTTGGGAAAATTGGCATGGGAGGTCTAGGAGCTATCTTACCAACCTGAATTAGATATTTTTTTTCTCTAATTGTTATTTCATAAGCATCTGGTAAAGTGACACCCCCATAGATTGTATCATGACAGATATGTCACTATTAAGAGCCCTCAAATAATATAAAAATGCATATTTAGGAGGTCTTACTATTTCAAGATTTTTGAACCATGTTTTCTGAAAATGAAAGTTAAAATCGAACATTTTCTCTTGAGGATCCCTCTTGATTGTTGTAAGTTGTTCCACTAGAGACAAGTGATCAGACTTGTCTTGAAACTATTTATG